>JAODAL010058503.1:0-22049 GCA_025379985.1 Phyllomedusa bahiana
TCCCAAAAAAGTTGAATCCCTTCACCGGGTGCCCGCCAAATAGTACATGTAAAAGGCAGTACAGGACATGTAGTACCACAATGTACGTAGAGAGGCGCTATAGACCGCCAATCACTGCATGCACCTCACAATACATGTAAAAGCAGTAACATGGACAGGGGTAGTACCGCACTATATTGTAGAGAGGTGCTATAGACCGCCAATCACTGCATGCACCTCACTAATACATGTAAGAGCAGTACAGGACATGTAGTACCGCACTGTACTGTAGAGAGGTGCTATAGACCACCAATCACTGCATTCACCTCACTCATACATGACATAGCAGTACAGGAAATGTAGTACTGCATTTGGTACTGTACAGAGGACTATAGACCGCCAATCACTCCCATGCACCTCACTAATACTTTGTAAGAGGAGTACAGGACATCTAGTACCGCACTGTACTGTAGATAGGCGCTATAGACCACCAATCACTGCATGCACCTCACTAAATATAAGTAAGAGCAGTACAGGACATGTAATACCGCACGTACTGTAGAAAAGGTGCTATAGACGCCAATCACGTATGCACCTCACTAATACATGAAAGAGCAGTACAGGACATTGTATACCGCACTGTACTGTAAAAGAGGCGCTAAAGACCGCCATTCACTGTATGCACCTTACTAATACATGTAAGAGCAGTACAGGACATGTAGTACCGCACTGTACTTTAGAGAGGCGCTATAGACCACCAATCACTGCATGCCTCTCACTAATACATGTAAGAACAGTACAATATATTTAGTACCGCACTGTACTGTAGAGAGGTGCTATAGACCACCAATCACTGCATGTACCTCACTAAATACATGTAAAGCAGTACAGGACGTGTAGTACCGCACTGTGCTGTAGAGGGGCCCGCTATAGCCACCAATCACTGTATGCACCTCACTAATACATGTAAGAGCAGTACAGGACATGTAGTACCGCACTGTACTGTAGAGAGGCGCTATAGACTACCAATCACTGCATGTACCTCACTAATACATTAAGAGCATACAGGACATGTAGTACCCGGGCAAACTGTACTGTAGAGAGGCGCTATAGACCCCCAATCACTGCATGCACCTCACTAATATAGAGGTTTTACAAATAAAATGTTCCTGATAATTGGTCAGATCTTCCATCAATCACATCTGCCGCAGATCAGCAGTGTCTTTTGCTTTGTATGGGGAGCGCCGCTACAAAATATTGTAATCCTGAGGACGTTGTAATGGACCTCTGTAATATAAAAGCTCGACTGTAAGGGAGCGACTGCAATGTGAAAGCTATGATGTGTCGGCTCCTGGCCCAGGGATCCCCATCGCTGTCCTGCAGCACTGGGCTCATTTATGGGGGCTTTCAAGTTTCAATCATTTTGCCCCCAGGACGAGGGCTGCATGCTGAGCTATTCTTAAAATCAAAAGCAGTGGAAGCCTCAGTGGAGCCTATAATAGAAGGTGTGAACTGAGCTGACACAGGTGTACATGCACATTAGAGAAATGAATGCCCATGTTACCTTGACATTAAACACACTGGCATATTGAAGTTAAAGGGAACCTGTCACATAGGTTATGCCCCCCTTGCTGAGGGCAGCACAAGCCAGTGTCAGACCTGCTGTTCCCAGCGCTGTGTCCCTTATTCTGGAAGATGCTGTAGTTTTATAGAATTTACCCCACAAATATTATTCATGAGCAGGTTTTAGCCCCGCCCACCAAAGGCTAGCCCCGCCCACTGACAGTTATTCACATGTTTCTACCTTATTCAAAGTAATAGGTTTTGTCAGTTTGAGGGGGCGGGGCTAGCCTACGATTGGCCCCGGTTTGAAAAACTGAAACTCTGAAGGACTCTTTCGAATGACTTCTTCTGGCTGAAAACTGCAAATTTCAGCATTAAAAAACACGAAAACTACAGCATCTTACAGAATAAGGGACACAGCCCCTGGAAACAGCAGGTCTGACACTGGCTTGTGCTGCCCTCAGCCAGGGGGGCAAAGACTATGTGACAGGTTCTCTTTAAAGGGGTTGTTTCACTACATCGATTCATCTAACCTCAGTCCTGTTTTCTTGGTTTCATTTTGAATTCAGGGCTGTGTTTACTGGCTTCCAATAGGCTGCTGTAGAAGGCAGGTCTGTAGCTATAGCAACCAGTGCTGGCAGCTTATCAGGGAGAGAAAATCAGACAGGTTCCCGTAGCTATAAACAACTAGTGCTGGCAGATTATCAGGAGATATCAGACAGTTCTGTTGCTATAGCAACCAGTGCTGGCAGCTTATCAGGAGAGATCAGACAAGTCTGTAGCTATAGCAACCAGTGCAGCCAGCCTATCAGAAGAGATCAAACAGGTCGTAAGCTATAGCAACCAGCGCTGCCAGCCTATCAGGAGAGATTTTACAGTTCTGTAGCTATAGCGACCAGTGCTGGCAGCCTATCAGGAGAGATCAAACAGGTCTGTAGCTATAGCAACCAGCGCTGGCAGCCTATCAGAAGAGATTGAACAGTTCTGTAGCTATAGCAACCAGTGCTGGCAGCCTATCAGGAGAGCTTGAGTAGGTCTGTAGCTATAGAGACCAGTGCTGGCAGCCTATCAGGAGAGATCAAACAGGTCTGTAGCTATAGCAACCAGTGCTGGCAGCCTATCAGGAGAGATTGAACAGGTCTGTAGCTATAGCAACCAGTGCTAGCAGCCTATCGGGAGAAATGGGACAGGTTTGTAGCTATAGCAACCCGTGCTGGCAGCCTATCAGGATAGATCGAACAGGTCTGTAGCTATAGTGACCTGAGGAGCTGATGCAGCCCATACAAGAGGGGATATCTAGGAATAGGTAGGACACTGTTAATGGACCCCATATTGCAAAGGAACTTGTTTTTGCAAAGATCTTTAACATAAAAAGTAATCTTAGTAGTGAGACAACCCCTTTAAGCCTTTTCATATACCCAATGTATACCGGACATGCACAAACCCTCCCTTAGCCAGATTTATCCCTAAATGAGGCTTCTTTGTCATATATTTAGAAGGTGCTCTGACAAGGAATACGTTCTTAATACTAGTGGAACCTTGAAAGGCTATAGTTTCTGCTGCAAGTTGTTCCTATAAATTCCATAGGGATCTGGTGAGGGGAGGGGGGAGGGGTCATAAATGGAAGCAAAAGCACAAATGCGAAGAAATCCAAAGCCCTGAAATAAACTCAACAATGGAAACGTTAGTTTTTGAGCTTCAGATTTGGTTCAAAGTTGAATTCAACCTGAATACGAACAATTCAACTCAGGTTTGGCCCAAATCAATTTTTGGCAATGAAAGTTGACCGTAACCCTAAACATCAGTTCTGCTGCAGCGCCCCAGCGGGTCACCCATGTGACGGTGGATCAAAAGTGACTGCAGAAAAAAGTGAATCACAACGCCAGCACCTCGGGTCCGGAAGTGACGAGGAACCCAGTAAAAAAAATAAGCACTAACCTCAAGCTAAGGTTATGGTCAGTGTCAGACAGAAGCTCCTTGGGCCCACCAGAGGAATTTATTATGACCCCCCCTCTATCTATACATGAGATGTGTACGGCCACCAAAAGAGGGGTGTTCACACCATAAGCACTGGAAGCACATCACTAGGATATGCTATATATATATATCATGGTCTGATAGTGTGGGTCCCACTTCTGGCTCAGAATGAAGAGCTGGTTAGACTTGTGCGTGACTTTCCATTCGGTTCTATTGGAGTTCCCAGTACAGGGGAGCGCTGTGTTTCTCCATTCTGTTCATGGGAGTTCCCAGTACAGGGGAGCGCTGTGTTCTCTCCCTTCTGCTCTTTGGGAGTTCCCCTTACTGGTGAGCTCTGTGTTCTCCATTCTGTTCTAGGGGAGTTCCCAGTAGAGGGGAGCGCTGTCTTCTCTCCATTCTGTTCCATGGGAGTTCCCAGTACGGGAGCACTGTGTTCTCCATTCTGTCTATGGGAGTTCCCAGTACAGGGGGGGCGCTGTGTTCTCTCCATTCTGTTTATAGGGGGTTCCCGTACAGGGGGGCACTGTGTTCTCCAATCTGTTCTTGGGATTTCAGTACAGGGAGCGTGTGTTCTCCATTCTGTTCAGGGGTTCCCAGACAGGGGAGCGCTGTTTTTCTCTATTCTGTTCTATGGAATTGGGGGTTCCCAGTACGGGGAGCGCTGTGTTCACCATTATGTTCTTGGGAGTTCCCAGTACAGGAGAGCACTGTGTTCCCATTATTGTTCTATGGGAATTCCCAGTACAGGGGAGCGCTGTGTTCTCCATTCTGTTCTATGGGATTTTCCCCTGTACAGGGGAGCGCTGTGTTCACCATTCTGTTCTATGGGAGTTCCAGTACAGGAGAGCACTGTGTTCACCAATGTTCTATGTAGTTCCTTTCAGGGAGCTGTGTTCTCCATTCGTTCAGGAGTTCCCAGTTTCAGGGGAGCGCTGTGTTCTCCCTTCTGTTCTATGGGGGTTCCCAGTGCAGGGGAGCGCTGTTCTCCATTGTTTATGGAGTTTCCATACAGAGGAGCGCTATGTCTCCTTTGTTCTATGGGAGTTCCCAGTACAGGGGAGCGCTGTGTTCTCCATTTTGTTCTATGGGATTTCCAGTACAGGGGAGACTGTGTTTTCCATTCGTTCTATGGGAGTTCCCAGTACAGGGGAGCATTGTGTTCTGCATTGTGTTCTCCATTCTGTTCTACAGGAATTCCCAGTACAGGGGAGTGTTGTGTTCAGAGCTCCCATAGAACAGATTATAGAGTTGTGCACAAGGGTGACTGTCTCCCCATTCTGAGCCGAGACATTTGGGGACCAGAAAATCCACTTTAAAGTAACCTCTATACATACAAGGTTTAATAGGATATCTGGTGCTGAAGAAATTATCTTCACCTTTGGGTCCCTGAAATATCCGGTGCACATTATTGCATCAGAGCTGGGGGAGCCTCGTGTACTCTGTTTGTTCAGTTCAATTCTAATTATGGTTGTGGTCCGGATTAGGTTCAGGGTTATGGTCAGAGTGAAAAAAATTTTGGGTTTGAGACGTTACGAATCAGAATTTTTTCCCTAGTTTGGTCAAACTGGTGCCGGGGTCTGAATGCTTTACATCCTCAAACAGTTGATTTGGGCCCTGCTGCTGGAGATTATTACAGTTGGTATTATGGTGTCGAGCAGTGACAGACTGGAGCACCACAACACCAAAAGAGTCAAGAAATTGTGCTGTGAAGCTGGTGTGGCCTCCAAGACATATGTGTATGATATTCAAGGAAGTACAAGAACGTATTGAGCCTAATGCCAGTATACAGTACACATATATTCCTGTAGTGCAGTGGCAGATTTCCCACTGGTGCATCCTATACAGCTGCAAGGGGTAAGATGACTCAATGCCCCATTGGAAGCAGCAAGCTTATATTAGTTTGCATTTAAGGGCATGAGCTAATGTATGTTATAAGTCACATGTACTGGTAAATTGTGTTAAAGGGGTTGTCTCACTACAGGGATCGCTGCTTTTTATGTTAAAGATCTTGCAAATACAAGTCACTTTGCAATATATGTCCATTAACAGTTTCCTACCTATTCCTAGATATCCCCTCTTGTATGGGCTGCATCAGCTCCCCAGGTGGCTATAGCTACAGACCTGTTCAATCTCTCCTAATAGGCTGCCAGCACTGGTTGCTATAGCTACAGACCTGTTTGATCTATCCTGATAGGCTGACAGTGCTGGTCGCTATAGCTACAGACCTGTTCAATCTCTCCTGATAGGCTTCCAGCACTGGTCGCTATAGCTACAGACCTGTTTGATCTCTCCTGATAGGCTGACAGCACTGGTTGCTATAGCTACAGACCTATTCAATCTCTCATAATAGGCTGCCAACACTGATTGCTATAGATACAGACCTGTTCAATCTCTCATAATAGGCTGCAAGCACTGGTTGCTATATCTACAGACCTGTTCTATCTCTCCTGATAGGCTGCCAGCACTGGTTGCTATAGCTACAGACCTGTTTGATCTATCCTGATAGGCTGACAGCACTGGTTGCTATAGCTACAGCCCTGTTCAATCTCTCCTGATAGGCTGCCAGCACTGGTTGCTATAGCTACAGACCTGTTCAATCCCTGATAGGCTGTCAGCACTGGTTGCTATATCTACAGACCTTTTTCAATCTCTCATGATTAGGCTGCCAGCACTGGTTGCTATAGCTACAGACCTGGCTTCTACTACAGCCTAGTGGAAGCCAGTAAACACGCCCCTGAATTCAAATTGAAACCAAGAAAACAGGACAAATCAATGTAGTGAGACAACTCCTTTAAATAAAAAGCATAGATAATGTACTATATGGTGAGATATTGGACTCTAGAGGGTCTATTCTATATACAGTGTTCACACTGGGGCCCCCAGGTGTAGTGGCTCTGCACTACTGACAGGTGAGTCTTCTCATCCCTACCTCCATAAAGTGAATGAATACTGGACTGTGAAATAGTAGGATATAACACCGACGTCATATTGCACAGCATGAGCTGCTATAGTCAATGGAGCACCCCATGATCTGTTCAATTGCTGTGCAAATATCCCAAGTAGGACGTGTGGCAACAAATGTACGTGCTAATAGATGATCAATTTACTCTGCACTAAGTCGATGGCCTTTTTAACACATCTTTAACAGGTTCATTATAAGGCAATCATTACCCTTTGTAAAGTCAAATGGAGGAGCCATTGAAAAGAGGAAATAAGTTAATGAAATCATCTGCTTACATGGATTTACGCACCTCCGCTTATTTCCTTCCTCTCGGAATTGAGGTTTTCCTGATTTTACAAGTGTAAAGGCTTAGCCGGAGGATGCTGAGCGCCGCTAGCTTGCTTTATGGCACTTGTGAAAGGACGAGCATGTAAAGAATTTTCTGCACTGTATAGTGGACCCCAGAAAAGCATAAAGTGGCAACGTGTGGCCCTGAGCAAAATTAAAAAGTGCTGAAATATTGTAACAAATTCAGTCAGATCTCTAACACTTTGGGGCAGAACCCCCAAATCATTCCACCTCCCCCCAACACATAAAAATTATTTATGTATACTTTTATAGTTATTACATAATACCACAGTATCAGGACTAGATATGACAGCCAGGGGTGTAACATACCCTACGGTCAATTCAAAAGGATAAGGAAGAATTGCACCGAGGACTCCGATTATGTTCACCAGATATAAATTCTTGAAAATAGGTTGAAAGATAAAAAATACCCTGAAAAACTACTATTAAACGCAAAAGAAAGAGTAAAAAATCTGACACAAAAAGATTGCCTAGAAAAAAAGAAGAAAAACGAGGAAGAGAATACCTAAAAAAAAAAAAATAAAAAAAAAATAAAGTATTCACTCATCACACAATATAACTCCTCAAGATCTGTAATAAGGAATATTTTAGACCAACATTGGTACATTTTAAAAAAAGACCCTTTTCTAGGTCCACTCCTACCCGACAAACCCGGTATTATTTATAGGAGGGCACCTAATATTAAAAACTTAGTAGCCCCTAGTCGGGTTAAAGACCCTACAGAAATTCGAAGTAACAATCCAGTTAATCCAGGTAGTTCTCCGTGTGGCTCCCCCCTTTGCCTATGTTGCTCCAGTATCAGTACTAGGTCACATATCATCTCCAATATCACGAAAGAAATATATCCGATAAAACAGGAACTCAACTGTAAAAGTTCCTTTGTCATTTATGTTATAGAATGTATCTGCAAACTCCAATACGTCGGCAGAACATCGCGACCTCTGCACCTCCGCCTTAATGGCCATAGAGCACGTGTGAAAAGAGGGGACATGCTGCACAGCGTCTCCCGACACTGCAATGAACATCACCAGAGAGACTTCACAGTTTTAAGTATTAGGCCCCGTTCACACGGCTTATTCTGCCGCGATTGCGCCGTACTGCGCGCCGGTTTGCGCTTTTATCGGCCCAATCCGCGCAGCAATTACAGTAATCCACTGCCTCATAGAGAACAGTTGATTCTGTCCTCCTCCGCTCGGCGAATCCCGCGGGGGGAGAAATGACATGCACATTATTTACGCGCGGACGCCATAAACAATTTCAATGCTATGGGGCCGGAGCGGCGCCCCCGCGCGCTCCGGCCCCGCCCCCGCCCGCCCCTTATTCACGGCGGATTTGTGAGCTCAATACGGCGCACAAATCCGTCGGGAATAAGCCGTGTGAACGCGCCCTTACTCCGGTTGATTTCATTCCTTTTCAACTACCGAACCGCCTACAAGCTCTACAGAAAAAGAATGTTCGGATCTATAGCTACAGACCTTCCCCAAAGGTCTAAATGATGCCACCGAATTAATGCACTAGAAAATCCTTCCTTTACCCGATTTTCTTATTTTATTAGGATCTCATTTTAAAACTCATGATAGGAAACAAGCGGGCAACATGAGCACGCCGCAGTGATTTAGCGTTACAATGTAAACATATATCTAGCTTTCATTTATGCCTTTCAATTATATGGAGTTTTTATCTTATTTTTTATTATGTATACCACTATATACTGTCGGCTTGAATTCTATTCATTTCCCTGCCGTCTCATTTGGTGTATCTGTGGGCATTATCCATGGTTTACATCTGCCGATGCACTTGTCTGTGGCCCTCCCCGCCCGGGACGGGACCCTTTCAAGTTCATATTTACACTATCCGAAGAATGTAACAATTGTAATGTAATATACACTCACCGGCCACTTTATTAGGTACACCATGCTAGTAACGGGTTGGACCCCCTTTTGCCTTCAGAACTGCCTCAATTCTTCGTGGCATAGATTCCACAAGGTGTTGCAACGATGCTCAATTGGTACCAAGGGCCCAAGAGTGCCAAGAAAATATTCCCCACACCATGACACCACCACCACCAGCCTGAACCGTTGATACAAGGCAGGATGGATCCATGCTTTCATGTTGTTGACGCCAAATTCTGACCCTACCATCCGAATGTCGCAGCAGAAATCGAGACTCCTCAGACCAGGCAACGTTTTTCCAATCTTCTACTGTCCAATTTCGATGAGCTTGGGCAAATTGGAGCCTCAGTTTCCTGTTCTAAGCTGAAAGGAGTGGCACCCGGTGTGGTCTTCTACTGCTGTAGCCCATCTGCCTCAAAGTTCGCCGTACTGTGCGTTCAGAGATGCTCTTCTGCCTACATTGGTTGTAACGGGCGGCTATTTGAGTCACTGTTGCCTTTCTATCAGCTCGAACCAGTCTGCCCATTCTCCTTTGACCTCTGGCATCAGCAAGGCATTTCCGCCCACAGGACTGCCGCTCACTGGATTGTTTTTTCTTTTTCGGACCATTCTCTGTAAACCCTAGAGATGGTTTGTGCGTGAAAATCCCAGGAGATCAGCAGTTTCTGAAATACTCAGACCAGCCCTTCTGGCACCACAACCATGCCACGTTCAAAGGCACTCAAATCACCTTTCTTCCCCATACTGATGCTCGGTTTGGGAGCTGCAGGAGATTGTCTTGACCATGTCTACATGCCTAAATGCACTGAGTTGCCGCCATGTGATTGGCTGATTAGAAATTAAGTGTTAACGAGCAGTTGGACAGGTGTACCTAATAAAGTGGCCGGTGAGTGTATGTAACTTTAGTATTTCTACTGTCGCCAATCCTTTCAATGTCTACAACAAAACCTAATATCTCATTGTTTCACATCTATTCCCCTCACCATCCTGTTCCTCTTTTTCGCTATAGTAAGATCTTATTAAGACACATCTCTGCTAGAAGTCCAGATATTAATTTTCTATGTTATTCTCCAGAGAGAAGTAGCTCCTATTTTCATTGGTCCGTTTGGATTCCCCGGGCGTAGAGGCACCAATCAGATCGCCTCCTTACATTCCCTCTCGTATTGGTCTGTTTATAATACCCGCTACTAGCACAACCAATCACCAGGGCTCCCCTATACCTGTACGCTATTGGCTATGTTGAATTTGCCTCTTTACACTTTAACCAATCACATCACACTTTAGAGATATGAAATATCTTTGGCGCGTCTTGTTTCTGTTTTTAGCGCCTTATGAATTTGAATCAGAACCAAGATACTGATTGGCTCCTTTGTATCTCCCGCTCTCTCTCCTATTGGTTATTCCCTTTCTATGTTCTTTCACACTCTTTAGAGGAATTCTCTTTTATTCCTTATCCCACAAGTAGTGATTTATCTACATCACATACTTTCACTACACCCCTCTATAGCAATGTTTCCAATAAAGAACATTGTTTAATTTGTTTACACATGTTTATTGTTTTTTGGCATATATCAAATACTATGTCTCCGGAGCTACGGCTCATCTCCCTGTCTCTCCGACTCTTCCCCCTGGATCTTCAGCATCCTTTGATTGACACTTCTCTCTTCCAATTGTCTTTACACCCTCGCACCACCTGTCTATTCACGTCACTCACCTGCAATGCAAAACAACCAATTGCAGTAATTGTTAGCACTATATATACTGTGTCTATTTGTACAAATGAATACTTCTGATGAAGCGCGGGTTCACGCGCGAAACGCGTTAAGTTTGTTTTCATGTTTTTAATTTTGCATCGGTAATTCCGTAGCCATTTTAAGAATAAAAACCTTTTTAATAAAACCTCTAGCCTAGGCTTTTTTTATTTTCACTGCACGTGCGCCGGGTCCGTTTTTCTTTTTCCTCTTTAGAATTCATAGGACCCCAGAGCAACATGAGATGTGCCCCACCACCAGGTATAAATAATACCGCCATATATCAGGGAAGCCACATAGTAGAGCTGGAGATATAATAATACTGCCATATATCAGGGAACCCACACAGTAGAGCTGGAGATATAATAATACCGCCATGTATCAGGGAAGCCACATAGTAGAGCTGGAGATATAATAATACTGCCATATATCAGGAACCCACATAGTAGAGCTGGAGATATAAGTAATACCGTCTTATATCAGGAAGCCTACATAGTAGAGCTGGAGATATAATAATACCGCCATATATCAGGGGACCCACATGGTAGAGCTGGAGATATAATAATACCGCCATATATCAGGGGACCCACATGGTAGAGCTGGAGATATAATAATACTGCCATATATCAGGGAAGCCACATAGTAGAGCTGGAGATATAAGTAATACCGTCTTATATCAGGAAGCCTACATAGTAGAGCTGGAGATATAATAATACTGCCATATATCAGGAACCCACATAGTAGAGCTGGAGATATAATAATACCACCATATATCAGGAACCCACATCGTAGAGCTGGAGATATAAGTAATACCGTCTTATATCAGGAAGCCTACATAGTAGAGCTGGAGATATAATAATACCACCATATGTCAGGGAACCCACATAGTAGAGCTGGAGATATAATAATACTGCCATGTATCAGGAACCCACATAGTAGAGCTGGAGATATAATAATACTGCCATATCAGGGAAGCCACATAGTAGAGCTGGAGATATAATAATACCGCCATATATCGGCGAACAGACATAGTAGAGCTGGAGATATAAATAATACCGCCATATATTGGGGAACCCACATAGTAGAGCTGGAGATATAATAATACCGCCATATATCATGGAATCCACATAGTAGAGATGGAGATATAATAATACCGCCATATATCACGGAACCCACATAGTAGAGCTGAGATATTAATAATCCCCCCAAATATATCGGGAACCCACATAGTAGAGCTGGAGATATAATAATACCGGCATATATCAGGGAACCCAAATAGTAGAGCTGGAGATATAATAATACCGCCATATATCAGGGAACTCACATGGTAGAGCTGGAATAATACCGCCATATATCAGGGAGCCCACATAGTAGAGCTGGAGATATAATAATACCGCCATATATCAGGGAACCACATAGTAGAGCTGGAGATATAATAATACCGCCATATATCAGGGAACCCCCATAGTAGAGCTGGAGATATAAATAATATCCCCATATATCGGGGAACCCACATAGTAGAGCTGCAGATATAATACCGCCATATATCAGGGAACACACATAATAGAGCTGTAGATATAATAATACCACCATATATCAGGGAAGCCACATAGTAGAGCTGTAGATATAATAATACCGCCATATATCAGGGAACCCACATAGTAGAGTTGGTGATATAAATAACACCACCATATTTCAGGGAAGCCACATAGTAGAGTTGGAGATATAATAATACTGCCATATATCAGGGAACCCACATAGTAGAGCTGGAGGTATAATAATACCGCCATATATCAGGGAACCCACATAGTAGAGCTGGAGATATAATAATACCGCCATATATCAGGAACACACATAGTAAAGCTGGAGATACAATAATGCCGACATATACATGTACAATTTTTCTAATACCTGGAGGGATACCGCGATGTGGGGAAATTTAACGCCCGTGTGAACCTGGGCCAAAAAATGGTGTTAGTCATGTACCTCCTGCCATTCAGCTCATCACGGGGTCACATGACATCTATGGGGCAACTAAATTGGAATACCATATATACTCGAGTATAAGCCGACCCGAATATAAGCCGAGGCACCTAATTTTACCACAAAAAACTGGGAAAACGTAATGACTCGAGCAGGGGCGTTGCTAGGGTCCTAAAACATCCGGGGCTCGAGCCCTTTGTGTTTTTCCCTGGTAGGGCTGGGTTAAACCCCGACATTTTTCACGCCTCATTTTGAAACTGCGGATGTTTTTTTTTACAGAAAAAAACCCTTGTGTTCCTGTCACTAATTTTCTGCACATTCCACACAGATTCCCGTCCATCTCCTCAGCAGTCACTGTACATTAAAAATCACCAATGACAAATTTACTTTTTCAGAACTTCTCACCTTCATATGACAAACCCCAAACATCACCAAAACATCCACCTACACATGGAGCAAATCTACCAGACAAGTGAGTGTTACGAAAACGCTCCGTCAACCCCTAGACCCCAAACTTTGACTCCTTAAGGCTCAATTAAGCCTGCCAGACCCTGACCAAACGCGACTCCCACATGTGTTTATCAGCTGTACACAGGCCCTAGAGACATATATTACCGCCATACAGGGACCAATAGGGTAGATACTAGTTGAAATTAGACTCTGCAGACATATAAGTGGTTTACACTGCAGTTACATTTGGTGACTCCCCGGGAGACGTCTTTTCTGATCAGCGTCGTTCACTTTCCCTTTTCTTCCCCATCGGTTCACACCTTCATGCTGATTCGCCCCTGAGGATTTGGACACATATCTTAGAATCCTCACATTTCCAGCAACTCCTTAATTATAGGTATAGCAGTCCCTTCAGTTAGGTATATAGGGCACTGAAGCAGTATATGGGGGCCCCAGGGAGTAATATAGGGGGGGACAGGCAGTATAAAAAGGGTGGGACAGGCAGGTAAATAGGGGGACTGGGGAGGTATATAGGGGCACTGGCAGGTATATAGGGGCCACAGGCAGTATATGGGGGGCACAGGCAGTATATGGGGGGCACAGGCAGGCGTATGGGGGCCACAGGCAGGCGTATGGGGACCACAGGCAGGCATATGGGGACCACAGGCAGGCATATGGGGGCCACAGGCAGGCGTATGGGGGCCACAGGCAGGCGTATGGGGGCCACAGGCAGGCATTATCGGGGCCACAGGCAGGCATTATTGGGGCACAGGCAAGCATTATTGGGGCCACAGGCAGGGATATGGGGGGCCACAGGCAGGGATATGGGGGCCACAGGCAGGCATTATAGGGGCACAAACAGGGATATGGGGGCCACGGGGAGTATATGGGGCCACAGGGAGGCATTATAGGGGCACAAGGGAGGGATATGGGGGCCACGGGCAGTATATGGGGCCACAGGCAGGCATTATAGGGCCAAATGGAGGGAAAATGGGGGCCACAGGCAGGGTATGGGGGCCACAGGCAGGCATTATAGGGGACAAAACAGGGATTAAAGGGGGGCCACGAGCAGTATATGGGGGCCACAGGCAGTATATGGGGGCCCCCGGGCAGGGATTATAGGGCACAGGCAGCATTATAGGGGCACAGGCAGGGATATGGGGGCCACAATACAGTGGTATTGGGGCCACAGGCAGCCATTTATAGGGGCACAGGCAAGCATTATAGGGGGCCACAGGCAGGGATATGGGCCACAAGGCAGGCATTATAGGGCCACAGACCGGGATATGGGGGCCACGGGCAGTATATGGGGGCCACAGGCAGGCATTATAGGGGCACAGGCAGGGATATGGGGGCCACAGGCAGTATATGGGGCCACAGGCAGTATATGGGGCCACAGGCAGGCATTATAGGGGCACAGGCAGGGAAAATGGGGGCCACGAGCAAATATATGGGGCCACAGGCAGTTATATGGGGCCACAGGCAGGCATTATAGGGGCACAGGCAGCCCATTATAGGGGCCACAGGCAGGGATATGGGGCCAAAAGACAGTGGTAAAGGGGCCACAGGCAGCCATTATAGGGCACAGGCAGCCATTATAGGGGCACAGGCAGGGATATGGGGGCCACAGACAGTGTTTTGGGGGCCACAGGCAGCCATTATAGGGCACAGGCAGCCATTATAGGGGCCAACGGGAGGGATATGGGGGCCACAGGCAGGGATATGGGGGCCACAGGCAGGGATAGGGGGCCACAGGCAGCCATTATGGGGGCCACAGGCAGGGATATGGGGGCCACAGGCAGGGATATGGGGGCACAGGCAGGGGTAGGGGGCCACAGACAGGCATTATAGGGCCACACGCAGTATATGGGGGCACTGAGGCAGGTAAACGCTTTAAAAATAACAACATTCATACTCACCTTAACTCCCCCGGCGAGCGCGCTCCGTCCTCTTCAGCCGCGCGCTTCCTCCGGCAGCTCCCTCGGGCGCAACGGCCTATGACGCGCTGTGCGCCCGAGGGACAGCAGCGTCGCGATGACGTGAAGTCATCGCGCGCTGCCGGCTGAGGCGCACGGGGCCGCGGCGGGTCCTCAGCGCTGTGAGGACCCGCGGCGGCCCCGCTGTGTCGGACCTGCGGGTCCGACACTGTCTGCGGGGCAGGGAGCGCTCCTCTTTCCCCGCCCCAAAACCCTCAGCTGTGTGTTGCGTCCATTCGGGGCACATGCAGTTAAAGGGCCAGTCGGGGCTCCAGGCCCACGGCAGCGGCCTGGAGCCCGGGAGACTCGGGCACAGGCTGTTTTATTCGGGGCCCGAGCCCCGAATAAAACAGCCTAGCGACGCCCCTGGACTCGAGTATAAGCCTAGGGTGGGAAATGCAGCGGCTACTGGTAAATTTCAAAAGTAAAAATGGATACCAATAAAATTACATAGGCAGGTATAGGCAGTTTAATGTCCCCTATAGGCAGGTATATGTCCCCCATAGGAGGTATAGGCAGGTAAATGTCCTGTATAGGCAGCTATAGGCAGGTATATGTCCCCCATAGGTAGGTATATGTCCCCTCATAGGCAAGTATATGTCCCCTATAGGCAAGTATATGTCCCCCCATAGGCAGGTATATGTCCCCTCATAGGCAAGTATATGTCCCCTATAGGCAAGTATATGTCCCCCATACGCAGCTATAGGCAGGTATAGGTAGGTATATGTCCCCTCATAGGCAAGTATATGTCCCCTATAGGCAGGTATATGTCCTCCATAGGCAGGTATATGTCCCCTCATAGGCAGGTATATGTCCCCCATAGGCAGGTAAAATGTCCCCCCAAGCAGTTATAGGCAAGTATTTTGTCCCCTCATAGCAGGTATTGTCCCCATAGGCAGGTATATGTCCCCTAAAGCAGTTATAGGCAAGTATGTGTCCTCCATAGGCAGGTATAAAAACCCCCAGAGGCAGTAGGGGCAAGTATATGTTACCCAGTTGCAGGTATGGGCAGTTTTATGTCCCCATAAGCAGCTATAGGCAGGTATATGTCCCCCATAGGCAGGAATATGTCCCCTCATAGGCGGGTATAGGTAGTTATATGTCTCCCATAGGCAGTATTTTAAAGTTGGGGGGAATATAAAAAAATAAAACCTTTTTTTGCGGGGGTTTCGTCTTTACCGAGTTCATTGTTCGATATAAATAAGCATAACCTGTTTTGCTGATGGCCGTCATGATTCCTGGTGATACCAAATAGTAGGATTTTTTTAAATGTTTTAAAAGTATTTTAATAAAAATTAAAACATTCTCTACTTTTTAAATTTGCGCTGCGCCAAAATCTTCTGCTACCAATAACTTTTTGTTATCCCATTATGGACTTTAGTGAGGGCATTTTTTTTTTGCAGGCTGCAGTGTAGTTTTTCATCGGTACCTTTTGGGGATCCCCCTGAACTTTTAATTCCAATTATTTGGGCATGTGAAATGACCAAACAGCGCAATTTCTTTTTTTCTTTTACTATACGGAATGAAATGATCTTATGTTTTAATAGATCCAAATTTTATGGACGCGACGACTGGGTGTAACTTTTCAAAACAATTTTATTTGCAAAAATGGAGGGTGCTTTAAAAATTTTATATTTATTTTTATACTTTTTTTTTTTTTTTTTTTTTTTTACACTTTTACTTGTAGTCCCTCTAAGGTACTTGACCACTGCAGGGCATGTGCAATAGTACACCCTTATGAAGTTCCTATTACTTCATTTAGATCCTGCTGAAGATAGTAATACTGGAGAAGTTCTGCTCCTCCATACACTACTGTTACCTGGATACCAGGGTCACATGACCTGTGTGCTGGTCACATGATAAGACACTGCTGGAGGTAGTAATACTGGGAAGTTCTGCCCTCCATATACTACTGTTACCTTGGATACCAGGGTCACATTTACCTGTGTGGTGGGTCACATGATAAGACACTGCTGGAGGTGGGAATACTGGAAAAGTTTCTGCTCCTCCATACCCCTACTGTTACCTGGATACCAGGGTCACATACCTGTGTGCTGGTCCATGATAAGACGCTGCTGGAGGTGGTAATACTGGAGAAGTTCCTGCTCCTCCATACAATACTGTTACCTTGGATACCAGGGTCACATAAACCTGTTTTGGTTGGTCACAAGATAAGACACTGCTGGAGGTAGTAAACTGAGAAGTTTTGCTCCTCCATACACCTACTGTTACCTGGATACCAGGGGTCACATGACCTGTGTGGTGGTCACATGATAAGACGCCGCTGGAGGGAGTACTGGAGAAGTTTTTGTCTCCTCCATACACTACTGCTTACCTTGGATACCAGGGTTTACATGACCTGGTGTGCTGTCACATGATACGACGCTGCTGGAGGTGGTAATACTGGATAAGTTCTGCTCCTCCATACACTACTGTTACCTGGATGCCAGGGGTCACATGACCTGTGTGGTGGTCACATAAGATGCTGCTGGAGGTAGTACTACTGGAGAAGTTCTGCTCCTCTATACACTACTGTTTACCTGGATATCACGGTCACATGACCCGTGTGGTGGTCACATGATAAGACACTGCTGGAGGTAGAAATACTGGAGAAGTTTCTGCTCCTCTATACACTATGTACCTGGATATCACGGTCACATGACCTGTGTGGTGGGTCACATGATTAAACGCTGCTGGAGGTATGAAATACTGGAGAAGTTCTGCTCCTCCATTTCACTTACTGCTACCTGGATACCAGGTCACAGGGCCTGTGTGGTGGTCCACATGAAAAGACACTGTGGAGGTCGTAATACTGGAGAAGTTCTGCCTCTGTCTACAGCACTGGTATAAAGAGCTACAGGAGCAGAATGTTTAATACATGCATAATAGAAAATGTTATGATTTTCTATTATATATGTGTTAAATTTAAGCAAATGGACGACCCATTTAAGATAGTGTCTAATGTAATCCACATAGCAAACACATAAGTTTCTTCCGCTAAATAATTACCACCAGCCCTGGTGATAGCCGTGTGAATTGCTCACTCTTTTAGGATCATTCCTCTACCTCACACATTGTCTGAACCGCTGAAAGATAATAATGTAAAGTTATGGAAATGATCTTATTACCATAAAATCTGCTTTCCTGTAAACAGCAATGATTTATCTCAGCAGAACTTTTCTTTAACATCAATTTTTCATACATTTCCTAATCTTCCAGCTATAATTTTCCATTTGTAGTCCATCTGGAAACAAGACAGGGACCAAAGCTGAACACCTATTATCCGACGCCTGAGGCAAATAATACTGAATAATAAATAACCCAATACCATCACTAAATGCAGACTAGAAGAGCCTGGGGCTGAAACTGCGCCGTCTGTCCCTAGTGGTGAAAGGATGGACTTACAGGAGATTAAATCTGCTCAGAGGCCAAAGGTTAGAACCCCTGAGGCACCAATCTGACCGGGTAATGCTTTTCGGCACGGGGCTGGAGTTCATTGTGTCCGACATAGTAGGGTAGCCTTTTCCTGTCTGGCCAAAACCTGAATCATCTATCATGTAGGAAGTTTGTAAAAATCTGGAAAAAACTAACTTCCGGGGTGTTTTACTCATTGAATTTAGGTTGAACAGAACTTATTTTTATCAGGTTCTTATAAATTATTCACTTTTTATCCAAAAAGGAAATAGGCAAATTTTATAATCTCATTTTATCCTTTGTAAATTTAGTAACTAATCCTTTTTCTGGATCAACGCAAGATTGTAGGTTGGACTTGATTACATCAGATTTGGAGTCATTGAATATGTAGAATATATTGGTGCATAAAAAAAAATTAGGAACAGGCAAAAAAAAAAAAAAAAGGATCCCCCAAAAGCAAAGGCTCTGTACTACATGATGCCAGTTCATGGGTCTGCTGTGCAAACCCATGCAAATGATACAACCAACATCTCGCTATGGGTGGTGGTGGTGGTGTGAAGTCATTGGTCACCAATAAGAAGAAGCAAATGTCAGACCAAATTACAGTGTGATGCCTCATGAACAGTGTCGGACTGGGGCACCTAGGGCCCACAGGTGGAGTTGACTCTAGGGGCCCACCAGTTGAGTTGTTTCTGGGCCCACCAGTTGAGCTGTTTCTGGGCCCACCAGTGGAGTTATTTTAAGTTCCAACCCTACAGCTACTGTAAATGTCTGTACCTGCCTCCTATACTCTGTGTCTTGCTTTTTGCCTCTCTTTCTCTGCTTTTTTGCCTCTTCTGAGAAGTTATATGGAGTTAAAAAACAACTTTTGGTCTACCATGTTCAGGGGCCCACCGGGGGTTTACCCTATTCCCCTTTGAGCCAGTCCAAGTCTTCTCATGGAAACAACCCTTTTCATATATGGCCTCTTTGGGAATATGGCTGCAATAAAGAAAGGCCTCCATTTGGGACCTCTGCACTTCTGTGCACCACTTTTTCTCTTGTAGACCAAACCCATCGTTGTGTGACATGGTCCTCCATTTACAGAAACTGAGCCCATGCCAATCTGCTGATGGTGAGACAACCCCTTAGACCACATGTGTCAAACTCAAAGCCCTTGGCTCGTACCCTCCCCCCCGTCACGCAATTTTGTGGACTTAGACACAGCGAGCGGGTAACAAGGTTAGATGTGAAAGGACTGGCTCCCCCTTTCCCTAGAGAAGGCAGAGGTGTAGCACTGAAAAGGGGGGACTCCCATCTTGGATTTAGGCTCTAGCCCAGATCCATGGCACAGCTAATCCCCCCACCCGGATACCCTACCCAACACCCCAATAAAAGTCCGTGTAAGGAGGTTAAAGGGGGTTTGGGCTGTATACAACTTTAAGGGCAACGGACTTTTAGTGACCACCCTGAATTTTGCCCCCAAACCCTAATGCTGTGTGGCCCTGGTTTGAAATGATGATCCCTTTAGACCTTTAAAAGGGGTGTTTTGGTTTTGAAAAGCTTGTTTGGGCATATTGAAATAGAAAAAAAAAAGTCTTTTCCCTCCGTCGCTCCCGTTCCATCCTGGTGGACCCCCCGTACATTTGGTGCGGTGAATGTCCTTGTTCACGTGCTATGTGCACCCAATCAAGTGGTCACCTACATGTGGGGGTATTTTTTAGGGTTTTTTGAATGGGTTAATTTCCCCAATCCTGCAGTGCTGTCATAAAAAGTTCCCCCCGTCTGACTTTCATTTCAGCCAAGGCCACATTAAGGTTACTTGTAATGTTGGACTGAATGAGGGAGCAAAATTGCCCCCAGCCCGGGCAGGGAATGGGGTTTAAAATTTAAACCCCTTCAAAGCCAGTAAAAAAACCCCATCTCTAAACTTTTATACATTTTTTTTTTTTGCAAAAATCACCAAATAACATTTTGGGGGGAACCAAAGTGTTTGGTTTGGGGCGAGTTTGACCTGGATCAAAGTGCAAACACTACTACTACTACTTTCGACTACTACATTACTTATATACAAAAATTCTTTCCCTTTTTCTAATAAGGAAAAAGGGCCCCGTTGAAAGACATATATATCATTCAATATATCAAAAAACAACAGACTAGGCATGAAATTTTTAGGGTTACGCCTGAAAATTTGTCAATGCAAAACCCAAAAAAATCGTGAACCCCTTTTAAAAAAAAAGCAAAAAAACGTAACTGGAGAATTTTTTGTTTATGAAACTAGTTCCCCAAATTATTATACCCCAACACAAGCCCCTTTATGAAAATGTGACCTGACCAGGGTTTTTTCCCCTTTCCCCTGGAAGACCCCATTAAACCCATCTTTTTGCATCACTGGCCTCCTGCACCTCTTGCATAGTGAAAACCTGTTGTCCCATCGGCAAGACAGGGGGAAATGGATCAAAAGAGCCCAAAATAAGGGAAATGTAAACCAATACAAAAAAAAAATGATTCGTGATGGTCTTTTTAAAAAAGGTTTTTTAAGTCTGCATTTTATTGTAGGTGCTATTTTCTAGCCAGCTAAAAAGGAATAAGAATAATATGTAGGTAGAAAAATGTAGAGGATTTGAAAAAAACTGGTCTGTGCCATAATGTTTTACAAATTTTTAACTTGATACAATTAAAAATAACTTTAAACTTGAAGTAGATACAATTATGAATAATGTTTTTTGATTGTAACCAGTAAATAAAAAGTTCAATGCTTTAAAATGACCCCTTTTGTGGAGCCTCTAGTTTTTTAGAAAATACTTACTGCTTTCACCCTTTTTGTAGGGGTATGGAGCTGTACAAGGCCTCAAAAATCAATTTTGGGCTTGCAATTATCCATCAATTGTAAACCATTAAATTTTTAAGTGGTTAGTATCCCGCACATAGATGGCAAAGGCAACAACGAAATCACGAAGGGGCCCATTACATTACTTTGGTCTCCCCTTTAATGGAGTGAGAATTTTTTAAAAATTTGGGTAATGCATAAAAGTTGAATCGGAGGGCCCTTTGGAATCATAAATTCAACCCCCCCTGTTTTGATAAAACTAGATAAAATTTGAAAGTGTTATGTTGAACAAGGCAAAATTATTTTTCCGTCACATTGAAAAAAGATACAACAAAGAAAAATGTTATTTTTAACTGGGGCAAATTAAAATAATGGGTTTTCTCATAATAGTATGTTAAAAAAAAATTTTTTTTTGTTAATAGATAAAATAATGTTACCTGGCTAGATACAATTTAAAAAAAGCTACCTTGTATTTATTCAACAAAAAATTTTTCATTTTTTAATAGTGAAAATAATGTTACCTTGTAGGATGTAATTATAAATAAAGTTACCCTTTAACTTTTTTTTAAAAAAAAAATAAATTTTCCTTGTTAATAGATAAAAAAAAGTAAAATTTTGGGCTTAATCAATTTAAATATGTTTCATTGTCATAAATTCAATTATAAAGATGCTATCATGTAATTGATACAATTAGGTATGTTCAAGATGTTCTGGCAGTCTTGTGTGTCTCGGGGGCTTGCGCGATCAGCGGTGGTCCCCGGCGCGGGGGGGGGGGGGGGGGGGGGGGTTTGGGGCCGCGGGCCATAGACATGTATTACTTCGGCCCAAAAATATTGTACGAGGGGGGGAGAGGAGGAGAATCCCTAGTTTCTATGGAACTAAAGGTTACCCCATTTGTCCCGCACAGCACCCATATTAGAGCGCAAATATGCAGAGAAATGTTGC
>JAODAL010058504.1:0-22049 GCA_025379985.1 Phyllomedusa bahiana
GAGGGGATACAGGGCAACCCCCAACCCAAATAAATTTAATCAGTTTATGAATTAGAATGTTCATGGACTAAACGTAAAAATAAATTTTTTAATCCATAAAACAATAATGTAATCCAAAGATCTACAATTGCACTATCCCACTAAAATACAGGGATAGGACAGGGCCAACGGATAAGCTGATCCTTTAACCCCTATACACTAACTGGCTAAAAGTGAAAAACGTAGGGACAACATCATGATAAGGACGACCCCACCCGGAACCTAACTTACACACAGTGCCGGACTGGGGGGTCTGGGGCCCACAGGGGAATTGATCTCTGGGGCCCACCCTACTTTACATGAAAATATTACCGGCCTCTCGGACATAAACACGCCCATTTTACCACATAATACAGTGTGCAAAACAGAACTGTATTGTGTAGTACAATGTAGTCACACATTTGTCAGTCTAACATATCATAGACACAGGGCTAAGTAGCTCCATCCATACCCCCTTCCACCCACATACAATATCCCCTCCACGTTTCCCTTGGTCACGCACCTCAGCACCTTCGAAAATAAACACCAGCAAGAAAGAAAGTCTTAACTCCTAATCACAGGGTCAGGTGTTCCCTCACTCTTACAATCAGGAACACCTGTACGCTGCCACTATACCAGCGCCGATATAACCTTAACACTGCTATATGGAGACCACATAGTGATCCGACACCAGCTCAGGTCACCATCACATTACAATATAAAAAATAACCCCTGAAATCAGGGACTCACCGGAGATGTCTTATTTGATGAGTTGTTCTCTTCTCTTGAGTCGTTCTTATTCCCTTTTTCTTCTGCATCCGTTCCACAAAGCCATGATGACTTGTCCCGGCCACCACTCATCCCTGCATAATTACACACAAATATCTTAGAATCCTCACTTTCCAGCATCTCTTTACCTATTCCACCTCTGTACAAACTACCAGGGGTGGGAGAGGGGGTACAAGCAAAACTTAGAGGCCTATTTATCCAAAAGGGGTTGGAAGGTGGGGAGAGACTAACCCCCTGGAGAAATGCTACCAATTATGGGGCTGCTGCCCTCTCAATTTATTACCAAGGTTTGGTAGGCAAGACCCTAGGTAGGTAGGAAAATGGGAAGGCCCCAGGTAACTAGATAAGCCTTATTTAGGTAGTTAAACCCCCGCTGGATAAGTTGGGTAGGCCAGCCCCGGGTAGGCTGGTGGGTACCTAGCCACAGGTGGGTAGGTAAGTACCCCCAGTTTAGATAAGCAGGCCCAGTTAGGAAAGTAGATAGGCTACAGTTAGGTGGTGGACCCCAGTTAGGTAGGCTGTAGGTAGTTGTTGGTGGGCCCCAATTAGTTGGGCTGTAGGTAGTGGTTTCCTCCCGTTAGGTAAGCTGTAGGTAGTTAGGTTACCTTTATATAGGTTGCAAGCAGTTAGGGATCCCCTTTAGGTAGTATTCAGGCAGTTAGGGCTTCCCTTAGTAGTTATACAGGCAGTTAGGGCCTCCTTTAGGTAGTTATACGGGACAGTTAGGGGTCTCCTTTAGGTACTATACAGACAGTTAGGGGTCTCCTTTAGGTAGTATACAGCCAGTTAGGGGTCGCCTTTAGGTACTATACAGGCAGTTGAGCCCTCCTTTCGGTATTATACAAGCAGTTAGGGGTCTATTTTAGGTAGTATACAGGCAGTTAGGGGTCTCTTTTAGGTAGTATACAGGTAGTTAGGGGCCTCCTTTAGCTAGGGTGCAGGAAGTCAGCCCCCCCTTTAGCTATGTGGAGGGGTTGTCAGGGCCCCCTTTAGTATTTAGGTAGTCAGGGCCCCCTTTCATTAACCATGGCCCCCTTTGTAGTCAGGGCCCCCCTTTCATTAGCCAGGGCCCCCCTTTCATTAGCCAGGGCCCCCTTTCATTAGCCAGGGCCCCCCTTTGTAGTCAGGGCCCCCCTTTCCATTAGCCAGGGCCTCCTTTATAGTAGCCAGGGCCCCCCCTTTCTTTAGCCGGGGCCCCCTTTGTAGTCAGGGCCCCCCATTCATTACCCGGGGCCCCCCCCCCCTTTGTAGTCAGGGCACCTCTTTCATTAGCCAGGGCCCCTTTTGTAGTCAGGGCCCCCCTTTCATTAGCCAGGGCCCTGTAGTCAGGGTCCCCCTTTCATTAGCCAGGGTCCCCCTTTCATTAGCCAGGGACCCCCCTTGTAGCCAGGACCCACTTGTAGCCAGGGCCCCCCCTTTGTAGCCAGGGGCCCCCCCCCCTTTGTAGCCAGGGCCCCCCCCCTTTGTAGCCAGGGCCCCCCTTGGTAGTCAGGGCCCCTGTAAGGCAGATAAAAAAAAACAAACCACCATCAATCACTTATCTGGCTCCGGCTCCAGCCGCTCCGAGCTGCCGCCGGCTTCTACTGCGGCCCTGCATAGGCGGCGCGGTGATGTGACGTCACCGTGCCGCTTTCGTCAGCAGTAGGGCCCGGGGCGGCAAGGGTGAAGGGCCCAACGCGTTCAAACCGCCAGGGAGATCAGTGGAGCGCAGCGCTAGTGGCGCTGTGCTCCGCTGACACCGCGTAGCCCCTGGAGTCGGGGACATCAGTCCCCGGCTACCGGGCTCGGTCTCTGGGCACTCGGGACACAGGGCCCGGATGCGCGGCCGGGCCCTGGGGAGCGACAGCACTGCCTCCGGGGCCCACAGCGGCTCGGGGGGGGCCCACCGGGGGATTCACCGATCCCCCAGCGGCCCAGTCCGAGCCTGCTTACACACCCTAATACACCCTTATAGTGACCGTGTATACAGTGAAAAAAAGTGACCCTATAAACAAAGACCCGACGCGTTTCTTTCCCACGGTTTGTATGAGAATTCCTCAGGGGTCAAATATATCATTCAAAAAGATATCATAGATATTTTAAGTACAGGAGAAAGATATCTTGATTACAGTAGACAAGCTTAATTAATAGATACACAAAAGACCTCAGATATAATATGAGATCTATAAATGTCCCAAAAGAATAAATCAAAATCAATGTATCACAGGATCCTCACCATATATATATTATAAGGACCTATACCATATTGTTAGTCTCATTCAATGGATCAATACACATTAGAGAAGTGTCTCCAGTGGTACACAATAGCATTATTACCACTTATTAATGTTTAGGTCCCTAGAGACTATACTCACCAATTTTTCAAATTCATTGAGTTTAGATTAGGACATGCTTGCTACTTACATATAGTTGAATGGAGGTCTAGGTTTAAATCCCCCATACATACAACCGACAAATCTGTAAAAAGATGTGCCAATAAGATATCATATGAATCTCACCATCGGCATAAGCAAAGTGCTTTACTCGTGAACCTCTATTTTCAGTCTAGTACTCACTTAGTTAAAGTGGAGACGAGTTTCCGTCTTCCACTGACATTACTCACATGTCAGAGTGTTCGGCGTCTGATAAGTATAGTCAATAGAGCCAAATCAGGCCTCTCACTGGGTCAACCGACCTCCGTTATCCAGAGAGGAAAAAAAATAAAAAAACACCAAACCTGCAAGCTGCACTTTCATGACAGCCTGTGAAAGTGGGCGTAGTCCAGAAAACCAAAATGGAGGCACCCTTTCCTCCCCATATAGATTAAAAGCAATATACACCAAATACAACATATGGTTCTGCACAAAAAAACATTTCTGAAAAAACAATATGCAAACCTGGGTGCCACTGGCAGGGTTGCGGCATATATATATAGTGGTGTGTATGCACACCACTACCAGCGGCACACAACTGCAAAACTGTCTAGTATTAAGACTGTCTTTGTTGCCCATAGCAACCAATCAGAACTCCCCTTTCTGGAAAATAAAAGCTGAGCTCTGATGAGTTGCTTTGGGCAACAAAAACAGTCTTACTGCTAAACTGTTCTTTTTTGGGTTTTTTTATGAATAAGGGCCACATGTATGAAAACTGTCTGGGTCTAAAACTCACTTTGTTGTCCATAGCAACCAATCAGAGCACCCCTTTAATTTTTTCCGAGCACTATATGATATGAAAGGGATGCTCTGAATGGTTGCTATGGGCAGCGAACCGAGTTTTAGACCTAGTCAGTTTTCATACATGTGGCCTTAAGTGTCTGAATATACAGACTTATGTACACTCACATTAATCGTGTCTGTACTTATTGGACAACATGGAAGCATGTAAAATCGTGGTTGCGAACAGTCTCTATCTTTAACTCTTCTTTACTGTAAGTTTAGTACAAAAGAACAAATAAACAGGGTAACAATTGCGTGTTTCAATACAATGGTTCAGTCCTTACATGGTGCAATGGTCTCTTCAGTGGCACGCCTGTGGGACGGGAGACTCCCTCTCCGCCCATGCCTGTCCTGAGACCTCACAGGTAACTCTCCTTCTTGCTCTCTGTGCAGGGACACTAAACAACCCCTGCTCTTGCTTAACAATATAGGACACATAAGTTACCCTCCCAAAATGCAGACACTCCACACCAACCTCCCTTCTGATTTCTCTCTCTCCTCTGATATCAACCACCTCCCTTTCCTCTTCCTGTCACTCTGGTTCTCCAACTGCTGTCTCTCTGGTAGATTCCTTTGCTAGCCACAGCTCTTCACCTTCTGTGTTCTGGCGCCATCTACTGGGCAAGAGGACACACAACAACCCCTTGATACAAGCAAAAAACACGATCTTCACAGTCTGCTACATAATTCTCATAATTCTCAAACTTAGAGGTCACCTAGACTTAGGCTAACTTATCCTTACTGAAGATGAAGAGGGTCATTTTAACACTTTGGTGAGACTAATACTAGGTGTCATGATTGTGTCCCTCCACCTCAACATTGTTCGTTAAACAATTGCTCCTGCCTCTCTGCAAATACCTCTCTATAAGCACACTTTGAGCTGCTTACGCCTCTAAACGCTTCTGGCCACCGGCTTTATCCTTTTCTGCCCCTTATAATTATATTCATACTATGCTACCACCACATCACTATTCCTACAGTGTGCTCACTAAAATTCCATTCTTATCTCTAAATGTTTATCTATAAATGTGATGTGTATGAATAAGGTCGTCAACTGACCGAAAAAACTAGTGATCAAATTATGATCACTAGACCTTCTGGGATCCTTTACCAACAATAACCGATACTTGAATTGTATAGACTGTATATTTGTACATTTGTACTGTAAATTATAATTCACTTGAAATGCAAAGCTGGTGTGTACTGTGGGACTTTCAATACATCACCTATGTTGACATCGCTGTCATGTAGGTCTATTTAAACCCACTGAAGATTTAAAAATAGGATGCAGGGTTAAAGCAGGGCCATTTCTCAGTGTGGACCGGGCTGGTGACCACCTGTCCCATCCTTGATCTTTCAGTGCACCTGGCAGACCCCAACCTTGCCCAGCTCGAGAAATTGCCCTGCACTAACCCTACATCCCATACATGGATTTTATCACGCTGTTGCTCCTTATGTGCTCCCCTATGCTGCAGTATGAGTAGGCTTGCCTTCTAGTTTGGGTAGCAAACTACAGTTTACATCATAGTTGCCAACTTTTGAAAATGGAAAAACAGGAGATTAAAGAGGGCGGTGCGCGTAGCGGCAAAAAATGGCATGGACACGCCCATCTTTTGGTGTGCCACGCCCTTCAAAAAGCCACACCCACTCCGCCTAACTGCATAATGGCTTTGGAAGAAAGCCAGGTAGATGCCCTTATAGCCAGGTAGAAGCCCCCCATAACCAGGTAGTGCCCCTTACAGGCAGGTAGATGCCCCTTGTAGCCAGGTAGTGCCCCCTTTGTAGCCAGGTAGATGCCCCCTTTGTAGCCAGTTAGTGCCCCCTTTAGTATCCAGGTAGTTGCCCCCTTTAGTAGCCAGGTAGTTGCCCCCTTTAATAGTCAGGTAGTTTCCCCCTTTAGTAGTCAGGTAGTTGCCCCCTTTGTAGTCAGGTAGTGGCCCCCTTTGTAGCCAGGTAGTTGCCCCCTTTAGAAGTCAGGTAGGTAGTTGCCCCCTTTAGTAGTCAGGTAGTTGCCCCCTTTAGTAGTCAGGTAGTGGCCCTTTAGAGCCGTTAGTGCCCCCTTTAGTAGCCGGTAGGTAGTTGCCCCCTTTAGAAGCCAGGTAGTGCCCCCTTTAGTAGCAGGTCGGTAGGTGCCCCCTTTAGAAGCCAGGTAGTGCCCCCTGTAGTAGTCAGGCACAGCCCCCCTATAGCTAATAAAAATAAAATAATAAATTCCACTTACCTCACCAGGCTCCCTGCAGCACGTCCAAGGCTGATGACTGAGTACTCTCAGCGTCACAGGGGGAGTGAGTGCAGCCGCGCGTCACACCCCCTGCGACGCTGACCTGTATGTACGGCGCTGGCGCTGTACATACAGGGGGAGAAGGGAGGAGGGGAACGATCCCTCCTCCCCGCACAGTGAGACGCACCGGGCGGGTGAGTGGACGCTGCGGCCGCTTCACCCCCCTGTAGGAGCGGCCCGGCAGCGCAAGAGTAGCGCACTAGCGCTACTCTTGTGCCGCGGTAATTCAAAGAACCCCCGCCGCAGGAGAGTTGGCACGTATGGTTTATATCTTGCATTGCTGATAAGTGTTCCAGGCTGTCTTCCTTTTTCTCTATGTCCTTTAAAGATAAAACTATGGGTGTCCAGTGCTAATTGAGGATTAGCAGTAAAATTAATAAAATTCTAGTGTAATCAGAGGTAGAAATGTCAGGAATGTTTTATCCCCCCGTGCATCATGAAATAGCTGTAGGTTTCCTGGGCTGGGTAGAGGGAGGAGCTGCTGAGGCCAAAAGAGGAGTCCGATGTGTGGCTTCTCCCTGACCCCCCAAAAAAGTCTCAGTAGTCACATGCCATACATACAGGCAGAGACCACTGAGACCAGTGATTTACTTGCCGGATAACATGTGCAATGGAAGTAACACCATTAAAGGGGGACTGATGAAGAATGCCAGAGTCGCAGACATACTGGATCGTGGCAATTGTTCATGTGAATTAGCAACTCCTTTAACCAGCTGCTGATGGTCACAAAGTAGAGTGTTTTTCCAAAGTTAAAGTTTTGTGTTTAACCACTTTCTGACATCCGATTCAAATCTATGCCATGATGTCAGGTGGCAGGTATGAAACTAGTGTAGGGGATGAGCCCATGCCATACACAGTCTGTGCCATTTTTTAATTACAAATGACTAGTGTTGAGCGATTACGTTGGCTATCGACATCGGGCGATAGTCGGCCACCATCTATAAGGTTTTTGGATAGTCGATAGTCGATCATCTCCGATGACCATTAAAGTCTATGGGAGAGCAACAACACCTTCATTCTTACACCCAAACAGGGCTGGAGAAGCTGGAATTAACAGCCACAACAGTCAAATGGATACCTGCTACATCTTAGGCACAACACTTAAGCTATAAAAGCCACAGAAAAAAAGTCACACACCATTCACAACCCTGTCTTGTACCACAGCATGACGCCTTAAACCTGCATCACCCACAAAAATAAAAAGTTCCAGAAGGCAGTAATTTATTTGAAACATCATTTTACTTTGCTGGACATTGATATCCCTTTCCTGGACACGCCAGCATGACCCCTAAAAACCTGCAATGACTCACAGATTAAAAAGTGCCGGAAGAAAAGTAGTGCTTGAAACCACGCAATTTAGTTGAACTGGACGTGACAAACCCTCGTCCTGGAAACCAGCAGCATGACCATTAAACCTGTCTACCCCTAGAAAAAAAGTGCCGGAAAAAGAATCTTCACCACCATTTTAGTTGAACTGGGACATTGGACTATAACCTGTCCCTGTCCACAGCATGACCCAGGGCCGGAGTTACAGTGGGGCGGTGAGAGCCCATGCTGGAGTCCGTCATCTCTTATTAACACCGTAGGTTAAAAATGCCCTGATGAGACAGCGGAATTGTGATAACTCCACCTTCCTCAGTACATCAGTCAAAGACCTGGTAGCGCTTGCCTCTCCTAAGAGTGCGACCAACATGAGCTTCACTGGAAATTCTGGTGGTTAACGCTCCTGTTTACACCCCAGGTGCCTGTTTTCTTGGCATTCTTTTCTCATTTTAACTCAACGTGCTGAGGAAATTGTCCTCTGTACGTTTGTTCTCTGTCGTGCTCTCACCATACTCATGTCCTCTGAATAACCCTACATCTGGTCAAGTTTTCCTGTACCCTCCCTTCGTACAATTCAAGGAATTTTTTTTACCATCTATTTTGTACATGCAAGTTTTTTAGTAGTTTTAATTCTAGAAACACATTTTAGAAATTGGATGAATCCCACCATGTCTTTGTCTCTCTTTTTTTATTATATTAAATGGGTTTGTCTCAATACAGGGTTGATAGCTATGTTAAAGGATCTTGCAAAAACAAGTCAATTTTGCAATAGATGTCCATTAAACAGTGTCCTTACCTATTCCTTATCTGGACAGCAACCATCACCCTTGAGCCACTCTTGACAATTGTGAAGAACAAATGTCGCTATAATCAACATTTTTTATAATAGGCACCTGTAGTATATGCTGCATGTCACAGCAAAATGCCCCCAAAAATTCAAAACATGACCCATGAGCCACTTTTGACATTGTGAAGAACAAACGTCTATTAGAAACAACATTTTTAAGAATAACGGACCTGTAGTATTGTTTGCATTTCATACTCAAAAGCAGCATGACCCAAAAATATAAGAATGACTTCTCAGCCACTGTTAAAATTGTGAGGAGAAATGCCACTTAAAACCACATTTCTGTTCCAAAGAACATAATTATTCGCTGTATCTCGACAGCACATGACCCCAAAAAATTATAAATATGACTTCTCAGGCCACTGTAAAAATTGTGAGGCAACATGACCCAAACTCATTGAACAATGGCGAAAAAATCTAAAGATTAAGTAGTAAATGGAATATGGTTTTGTTATGAAACCTTGGTGTCTTTTACAGTCTCCTCACCAGCAAAACCACAAAATGGGACTGTTGGGAACTGAGAATAAAAATTGCAGTAAGAATGAGCATTTTAAAAATAAGTTTTTTTCCACTAAAGAAGAGGACCATTTCTGTTTGGAGAGGAAAGTGAAGTAGAACCATCCAACTAATCTGTGACCTCGGCAATTGGGGCCACAACATCATATAGATCCATGCCTGATTCATCTTGATGAAAGTCAAACGATCCACATTATCTGCGGAAAGCCGGATTCGTATTGTCTGTAATGACGCCTCCGGCTGTGCTGAAGGTCCGCTCCAGATAAGAGCGAGCTCGGGGCCATTCGTCCATTTTGGATACCCAGAATCTATTGGTCCGGAACACATCCAAACATCGTGTTGAGACGCAGATAGTCGTGGCACCATGATCTTAAGCAGGTCTCTGGTTGTTGTATGTTGTGCCCTGCATTGCATGCGTTGGTGAGGTGGTAAATAAAGATTGCCAGAAGGTCAACCCATAGGCTTCTGCCACCTTGCCTGCTGCTGCTGCCCCGCACGGCTACTTGGCACTCTACTGGCTGTCACGTCGCTGGCGTTGTGTCCAACCGTGACATTTGAAGAACCTGAACAGACGAACAGATGTCTCCAGCTTGATCAATCAGCAAGTGCTCCATTTCCTGCATTTGACTCTCTATTTGGGTGGGTGGAAGGAAAGTGCGAGTTTTGTTTTGTACCCGGGGGATCAGGAGGGTGGCCACCCATTAACTGTTAATTCATTTTGATGGCCTTAATGGAAGGATCATGTGGAGGAAAATGGAGCATCCATAGCACTCATGTGAGAGATGGAGCCTTGATTTCCCAAGCCTCTGGGTCGAGGGCACTAGCAAAACTGATCTTCCTTATCTTCTCCCCGCCTCAAATTCGCGCCAACCTCTGTCCAAGGCAGGGACGTCGGTAACTATCGGTGTCTAGGAATACCTCCTCCTCCTCCCTCCTCCGCTGCCTCCGAACAGCTTCAACACAGCCCTGACTTGGCCTGAGATGATTCACCCTGAGAGCGAGCGCCACCTTTGCAACTAGCTCTGGACCCCGAACCACTGCCTAATGAAGACCCGATGAAAATTGTGCGAAACTGTCGGCCCTTGTGATTTGACGAGAGAGAGGCTCCGTCTCCGCATCTGTGTCCGGTCTCCTCCTCCGTCGCTGCGGAACCTGTTGTTTTGCAGAGTGTCCAACGATCGTTCCAGAACTAAGTTCACCACAATGCTCCATCGGCTGACAAGCGGCATTGTCCGCACTGACCATTGTGGTGGCTTCTTCAAAACTGTAAGTATGGAGGCAGAGCTCTTTCACCTGCCTCCATCTCGGTGGCCTCCATCACCCCGAGGTCCGCACCGCTGCTTGTCAGGCCATGTGTCACTTCGTACTGCTAATGGGCATTGCGCTGCAGCACAATTGCTGGAGCATGTGGAGGGTGGAATTCCAGCGTGTGCCACATCAAACAATGAGTACGGTTGACGGGAGGCTGAGCTGACGCAGCAACACGCAGCAGGCGGGACGAAGCAGGGTGCGAAACGGCGGAAGTGCGAAACTCAGACCTCGAGCCTTCTCGGCAGGCAGTCCCAGACCCGGGTAGCTCTTTAGAAATTTCTGGACGACCAGGTTCAAGACATGTGCCAGGCAAGGGATGTGCTCCCAGCCAACCGATCTAAAGGGCGGCCAGCAGGATTTCGCCCCGTTATCGCATACCCCCTTGTCCCTGGCACAATGTATTCCGTCACCCATCCAGCGCTCGGTCTCGTTGCGGAGAGCCGTCCAAAGCTCCTGACCTGTGTGGGGAACGGTCTCCAAGACAGATTAATTTCAACAGCTTGTGTTTCTCTGGCACGTATGCCACCAGACGGACCTTTGGGAAAAGAGGCCCGCCTTGCACCATCCCTGAGTTTTGAGAGCGTGCGCCGAGTCTGAGAGCCCAACGTCACCCCCCAGAGACATCCACCCTGCTCACCCAGTGAGCTGTCAACAGAGATATAGCAGCTTGGGCGCCGTGCTTACTAGTCCATAGTGTCGGTGGTCAATGGACTTTTTCTGGTCCACAGATGCAGACAATGCGCATGAAATTTTTAGATGACATAAACGTGACTGGCCAGGGCATGGACAGCTTTTTCCTGGCAAGAAATGCCTAGCTCGGCATCTGGTATTGTGGGCAAGGCAAAGGGCCAGACGTGGCGGAACCCATCTGTGTCCACCAGACGGAAAGGCAACATTTCCAAAGCCAAAAGCCTGGCAATGCCGACATTCTTCAGACTTTTGGCTTGGGATGGTTTGGGTTAAAGTGTTTCTTTCTATCTGCTCCCAAACACTGGAAGGACAGAAGGCTGGCTGCTAGACTGGCGCTGTACGGCGTGCAGCGTCCGTCAAACTGGCTTAAGGAGAAGGGGGGGGTAAGAGATGGGTTCTCTGTTGTTGCTGTGGTAACTTGGGCGACGGTGGAGGCTGAAGCGTGAGGCTGATCCTTGATCATGACTCTGAGAGACATGGGCCAGCCTGAGGAAACGCTTGGTGGTGCGGAGAGGAGGAGGCGGAGACAGAGTGTGTGACAGTGGTTGGAGGCTCGGCATCAGCAGTCTGTGGCCTTATTGGCCAAGTGTTCCCTCCTTTTTAATTCAACTCATGCATTCGCTGCATGTGACTAGAAAATGTTTGGTGGTGGTTAACCACTTAAGGTTTCCTTGCCTCCTACTTATGCCTTTACAGCAAGTGGCATATGACATCGCTGTGAGTGAAGTCAGAGGCTTGCTCAAAGAAGGCCCCAGGCTTAGAGTCCTGGACCTTTTTGACGGCGAGTAAGCGAGAACGGGTTTTGCGCTGACCGTGGATGGCGGATCATATCAGCGGCTTCCTGGCGACTAAATACTACGCCTCTATCTACACACACCTTTTGTGGCGGGACCCGTATTGACACTACACATACGTCCACTCCTCCTCACTACCACGTGCATGAATCTATTCCCTCTCTCTCTCCCTGCACACACGTATCTCTAAGACCACGATTGACCCTCTCTATGATGAGCGCGTTCATCTCATCATAGCGCGAGCACGAGCCGCATACAACACCACGGTGACTTGGACGTCAACACCAAGCAAGCGCCAGTACAGTCGACCCGATTGCTACACACACACACACACACGAGCGCGACGCACGAGGCGTCTTGCCATGCACCAAGTGAGCCACCCACATTACCTTGCGCCACCGCGCCACACTTTTGCCGATTGTACACACAAAACGCGACGTCAAGACCATTCAACTTCCAGAGCTCCTCCTCTATCATATCTCTATCTCTATCTCTCTTGGGCGTGAGCCGTGCGTGCGCGTGACCTAAAGTCTCTCCTAACTCATTACATGTCTTGACCCCAACCCGCATTTTTGTCCATCAACAGAGCAGGACGCCGAGAGGAAGAATTCTCCACAGTGGGTGGGTACTACACGCCTATATATACCGGGGCCCTTGTTGCGTGACAATCACGACGAACAAACATCTGACCTGACACAATGAGGAACATTTGTGGCCGTGCCCGGGAGGACGAGCAGGTAAGACTGCTGGATGCAGGTGGCATTAACCACTGAATGACAGATTGGCGACGCTGTTTTCGCTTATGAGATTCACAGGGCCCTGACCTCCAGCGATGACAGGCTTGACGGTCCTGCAACAGACCGATCCGCTGGCATGCGTGTTTGTCGGCCAGCAACTGGAAGAAGCACCTTCTCTTCGTACCTCTACCTCTATGTGCTACCCCCCTACTTTGCTTCGCTTACCACCTGCATTTCGCTCTCATGTTCAGAAATATAAAAATTTGAGAAGGTATGGAATTAGTTTTTGGAAAGTCTCTTATTAAAAGACAGCAAATCACAGCTATTCTCAAATCCCCTCTAATCAAAACAAAATTGCTGGATTCAAATTTTACTGCAAGGTGTCTCAGTCAACAAATCCGGACTGGGCAAAAGTGCAAAAAACACGTCTGTTATGTTTTTTGATAATACACGGTATTTTTTGCACCTTTTCAATTCACCTGTGGTGGACTATAAAATTGCTGTTTTCAGATTTAACTGCAAGCTCGCGTCAATGAACAACAGCTGTAGTGCGCCAAAGTCAAAAACCAAAACGTATCTGGTTAGTTTTCGTATAATACACAGAATTTTTTGCATCCTTTCAATTCACCTGTGTTGACTATAAAATTGCGTTTTCAGATTTACGGTGCAAGCTGCGTCAATGAACAAATAGCTTTAGTGCGCCAAAGTCAAAAACACGTATCTGAAATTTTTCGGATAATAAAATGTATTTTTTGCACCTTTCAATTCACCTGTGTAGACTATAAAATTTGCGTTTTCAGAGTTTACGTGCAAGCTGCGTCAATGGAACAAAGCTTAGTGCGCCAAAGTCCAAAAAACACGTATATGTTATTTTTTTCCGTATAATACACGGTATTTTTTTGCACCTTTCATTCACCAGTGGAGACTATAAAAATTGCTGTTTCAGATTAACCGTGCAAGCTGCGTCAATTGAAACGAAAGCAGGTAGTGCTCCAAATAAAAAACACGTATCTTTATGTTTTCGTATAATACACGGTATTTTTTGCACCTTTCAATTCACCCAGTGGGTGACTATAAAATTGGCTGTTTTCCAGATTTTACGTGCAAGCTGGCGTCAAATGAACAAAGCTGTATGCGCCAAAGTCAAAAAACACGTATCGGAAATGTAATTCGATAATAAAATGTATTTTTGAGCACCTTTCAATCACCTGTGGTTGACTATAAAATTCTGTTTTCAGATTATACGTGCAAGCTGCGTCAATGAACAATAGCTGTAGGTGCGCCAAAGGTCAAAAAACACGTATCTGTTTATGTTTTCGTATAATACACGGTATTTTTTGCACATTCAATTCACCTGTGGAGACTATAAAATTTCAGTTTTCAGATTATAGTGCCAAGTGGATATATGACAAGAGTGGAATGGGTAAAATTGAAAATGAACACCTATCTGAAATGTATACTGATAATAAAAGTGGAGTTTTGCCACCTAACTACAGAGACCAGGCAGTTACTAGAAATTGATCGTGTATACCTATATAAGTTTCAGGCTGCCCAATATCCAGAAATATTTCAATAGAAGACTGTTAATAATAAAGAATTGCAGTGCAATTGTCTACACTACATCTTGGTGAATCTTTATCCAGAGTTCTTTATAGAGCTTGACTGTGTTTCGCCCCATGGGCCCCCCCCCACTCCCACCCGCACACACGCCCGTGACTTTACAGCGGTAGTTGGTCTCCTTTAAAATTCTCTACCTAACTACTTAAAATCTTCCAATCTCTAATCTTACTAAATTTGTAAGGATTCACAGCTAATAGTAGAGTTTTCTGTGTGCAGAAATAGAATAATTTCGCTGAGCTGTTTGGCCACAGCAGGCGCACGTCCTGCTCCTATGAGACGCTGAGAGACACTGAGGCTGAACAGAAACGCTATTCTATGTAAACGAGGTCATGTATTTTTTCCAGCCAATCGGTCAACCATACACATCCAGTCATGACGTCGCACACAACATCTCACCTACTCTATTCTGTAATCAGATTTGCTGGCCGCCAAATTACAGGAAGTGCCGAAATGGAAGCGATCTTTATAGATGATGGCACCAGATTTTAGCCTTAATTATCGCATGATCTAAAAATTTCGAATTACCATAAAAACCTTGCCGATTTCAACTTGAGTCGATAATAATCGCTCAACACTCATAATGACACCCACTTTCCACAGCTGGTAATGGAGGTAATAACTGATTAATCAGTGCAGTCAATAAGGCACCTTTATCAAAGGTGTTGTGCCAGAATTCTGGCACAACTTGTGCCAAAAATAACGGTGTATATTCTTTAAACCACATTTATTTTGTGTTTTTGACAGTTTCTAGATACCTCTGTGCCTTGTCTGACAGTACAGATGTGGCCGTGGCAAAAAGGATATGGCTTTGTAGAAAGGGGCAAGGCGTAGCATGCAATGCGGTGTGGCAGAAAATGTGCCAAAGTTTTGGCACAGTTAGTGGCATAAAGTAAGCCAACTTACAGAAGTGTAAAGTTAAACTAGATAGTTCTAACATGCACCGGATTTATCAAGACTATGATAAATGTGGCGCATTATAACACTGTCTAATCTTATTTTACACTGTCTAACATTTCAACAGTATTGATAAATCAGCCCCAATGTGACTGCCTGCGGCATCTAAGTCATTAGACAGAGAGGCCCCCATCTGTCACAGTCCATGCTGCTGTCATCGTTCTAGGCTGCTGACATGGCCGTGTACCTGTTGGTCCATTTTTGTGTCCCCAGTTCCTGTACCTATGGCTGTGCCCCTTCTGCCTGTGTGCTCACCTGTCCTTGTTCCTGCTACCTGTTCCTGTCTGAGTCTGCACATGCTCCCTAGTCTGGATTTAAAGGGACAGTGTCCCAATTTCCTGTCCAATGACCTTCAACCTCCTGGCATATAAAGAAATTCCTGCCTCTGTTCCTGGTCAGTTCATAATTGTCCACCTGATTGCCTGACCATTGGTTCCTGCTGTTATGGCTGTCCATCCTGCGTATGTTTAATCCTACTGTCGTGCCTCTCTGTCTATACCTGAGTTCCTGGATTCTGCTGTTATCTGCCTTCCTGATATCTGTTTATTCTGCTGTATCCTGCCATCTTGCCTTTCAGCTACCTACCTGGGACCAGCTTTCAGTCTTCAGTTAACCCTGCTGTGTCCAGGTTGCTGTTCCTGTACCTCTGTTGTGCTCTATTCTGCTTGATACCTGTCAGGACTATGTCACCTGCACCTCGGCTGTCATCATGAGTAGCCACGTCAGGGGTAGCGACCTAGGGTTTCTCCGTTGTAAAGTCCATTCTGGCCTTGCGGTGGGCTCTGGTAAAGACTAGAGGCCGTTAGCGCTCCCTGGCATGGCCCACTGTACCACCATCTACGCTCGTAGTGGTCCAGTGGATCCACACCAAATATCCGGCATCCACGGTGACCATGCATACTGACACTGCTAGTCGTTACAGAATGAACTGACCATGGATCCCGCCGAGGTAATCCTGCCTTGGCGCATGGTTCTGCCCCGAGCGTCTGTACCCATCTGGCTCATGGTTCTGCACACAGCGTCAGTACCCGTCTGGCTCATGGTTCTGCCCTGAGCGTCAGTACCCGTCTGGCTCATGGTTCTGCCCAGAGCGTCATTACCCGTCTGGCTCATGGTTCTGCCCAGAGCGTCAGTACTGTCTGGCTCATGGTCCCACCCAGAGCTCCAGGACCCCGCTGGCTCATGGTCCCGCCCAGAGCTCTTGTACCCCGATGCTTATGGATGGTTCTGCCCAGAGCTCCTGTACCCCACTGGCTGATGGTCCTGCCCAGAGCTCCTGTACCCTGCTGGCTCATGGTCCCACCCAGAGCTCCTGTACCCCGTTGGCTCATGGTCTTGATTGTCCACCTGAGCTCCTGACCACTGCTTCCTGCTGTTACCTGTTATGTCTGTCTGTCTTGCATACGTTTAATCCTACTGTTTCTGCTGTCTTGCCTGTCTGTCTATAACTGGGTTCCTGGATTCTGCTGTTATCTGACTTTATTTTAATAAGGCTTCCTTTTATACATTTATACAGTTTCAAGTTTTTGATTGGATCCATGATTTGCATCTTGATGATGGAGCACTCAAGTTGAGAAAGTACTATAGGCTAAATTCATGGAGGAAGTGTGCTGATCTTGTTATATCAACTGGAGATCTACCACATCATTTCTCAAGATGATCTTAAATGAGACTGAACAGCTACAAGCAAGATCTCTGATGGTTAGATCCAGTGTTAGTAAAGAGAGTACATTGACTGATTAAAAGTTTAATAGGTCGAGATCTTCGTCCACATCTCTCATAAACCGGCTTCTATTGGGCACGCTATGGGAAAAACAACCAAAAGGCAGAGGGTGAAGTCAGTCCCTAGCTCCGGTCAGTCCCAGGGGGACATTGAAAAATTCTTCTCTCCTGCATGGCCGCTGCCTCTGAGGAAGAGGACTGCCGCACGCCTGCAGGGATTCCCTGTCGGGGATCCCCGGAACCTCGTCAACCATCGGGGACGTGCAGTGAGTCAGCGGTGGTGCTGCCAGAGACACCAGGCTCTGCGCTGGGCTTCCTGGCTACATGCGGACGAGGGGGGTGTGGCGGAAATTCTGCCGAAAATGAGAACAATGACTGCACGGGACATAACCTCTCAGGACAGTGGCAACATGCCAACCATATTTCTGTGGCTCTGGAGGCTGGTGACTCGGGGCAGCACAGACATGATGGCAGCGAGTCCTTGCCACATAAGGGAGCACCTCCATTAACCCCTGTTTCCCCAGCTAGAATTCAGGACAGGGAGGGTCTGAGCATCCCTCCATTTGGGGGGCCCACTCCTCCAGTTTGGTACTCTGCCTCCCAGACAGTGGGTTCGGCTATCTGCCCAGCACCTGCTCCTCAAGCCTTTAACTCTCCATGTATCAAGGAAGACATGGCACCTGAAATGCCACATATGCTCTCTCTCCATATGGGTCTCTCTCCACCTGCCTCACACATAGAGACACAACCTCTCCACACTGGGCATCTGGATTGTTCTGGAGTTCTTCTCCTACGCACCAGCAAGTATTACTACCTTCTACTCCACCACTGATATATGTGCCTCAAGATATTCTACTACCACAACCTGTACCTGTGGGCCAGAGCTGCCATACTCGGGGACCTCCACCAGTTCACATGTATTCCTCTAACAGCAACCACAGCACTCACCCCTGACAGGTCCAGCTATGCCTATTTCAACAGAAGAAAATAGGCCAGTTACGATAGCAGATCTACGTTTATTACTATAGTCTCTCCCGTCCAGAGCTGACATTTCTTCTCTGGCAAAACAACTGCTGGATGAGTGTGAACAAGAGCTCTCTCATTTCTGTGCGGATCAAGCTCAATCTCAAACATCATCCTCCCTGTTCTCCCTCACCGAAGTAGTGGCCCAAAATTCTGCTCATATCTTTATGTTACAGCAGCATATCGATGACATCGAAAACAGGAATAAGAGGAATAATCTGCGTATCCCAGGACTACCGGAATCCATCCCTAATGTGGAACTGTTTAATGTACTATCTACTATATTCAATGATCTCCTGGGCCGCCCTCAAACTGCCCATATAGAGATCAATAGAGCTCATAGAGCACTGCAACCTCCTAACCCCGACGATCCTCGCCCTAGAGACGTGATTTGTAGGATGCACTTCTTTGCAGTGAAAGAGGACATACTTTACATAGCCTGACATCGTAAATCTGTGGTTTATCAAGGCCCTCCCATAAGAATCTTCCAAGTTCTGTCCAGACTCACCCTAGCCCAAAGAGCAACTCTCAAGTCACTTCTGGACATTCTCAGAGACTTCGACATCCCTTTTCCCTGGAGTTACCCCATTTGCCTTATACATACGCTTGGACAAGCAAACCTTTGCTATCCGTTCTTCAGAAAATATCCCGCAGGTTCTAAGGTCCTTCAATGTCAAAGACATATCATTTCAAGAATGGCCAACACTGTTCACCCTTTCTAGCAAGGGGCCGCAGCGCAAAGGGAACTTGCATGAGACTCCTTCAGGTTCAAATAACCTTGAGACCAACGGTGGAAAGGCTCTTCTGCCCGCTCTCAGAAATGACCGGCTTCCTCTCCTTCTCCTTTTCCGCCTTCCAGGGGCACTGTGGTGGCCACTTGATGACTCGGAGTTGTATGATGAGTGCCTCTCCTGAGTAGTCCCAGTGTTGCTTCAGTAATACCAGGCTGTGGACGACTTTCCCGTCTCCTGGTGATGGTTGTACAGGAACCAATGGGGGCTGGATTTGAGCTGTTTTCCCCCTTACATATTTTATTTTCTCTATTGAAGTGCTAATATTGTTCTTCATGTTAATCCTCATATTTTCGCCGGTTATTGTTTATCCATATAGTGTTAGCTGGACATAGAGGAGCCTTTTTTTTTTTTTTTTTATATAAGTGTTGGTCTCACAGTGCACGCTCATGTACTACCACAACCCCCCAGAAAGAGGGAATCCGGTCCAGAATTTGTTCGGGCCCACAGGATTTCTGTGTTACTGTTGAAATGCGTTTAAATTCCCAGCAAGCTTTTGGTTCCTGCCTTTTGTCTTTTTTTTTCTCCATGGCATGTACTGTATATCCTACTGTGTTTGTTGGGATTATTATGTTTTTTTACAGGTCATTGTGGATTCGGGTATTTTTTCTCAGTGCTCCTCTTTCTGTTCCTGGAGGCAGATACAATAGCAGCTACAATAGCGGATCTTCGGATAGCCTCGTTCAACGTGAAGGGCCTCAATATGCTCGAAAAAAGGGCTTAGATTTTGCATCAATTCCATTGTCGAAAGGTACATATTGTGTGCTTCCGGGAAACACATTTCAAAGTTGGTTGTGCTCCTGATATTAAAAACAAACATTATACTTCATGGCACTTTGCCAACTTTTCTCAGTCCAGGTCCAGGGGGTGGCGATCGCTATATACAGAACACTTGCTCATCAGGTCCTTAGTTGCACTATTGATCCAGAAGCCTGTTTTCTCATACTGGTTCTGTCTGTGGGTGGACATATATTTACAATAATAAATGCATATGCACCCAATGTAGACCAAGCAAAATTTTTGATCACTCTTGTCGATTACTCGCTTCCTTTAGTCCAGGGGACGGAACTGCTGTGCGGGACTTTAATTTACCTTTGGACCCTACCCTGGATAACTTCTCTGGGAAAGCGTCCCTCTCTTATTCCATGATTAAAAGAGTCAAGAAGACTTTCCTTCAGCTTCAGTTATGTGATACATGGAGACTCCAACACCCAACTGACAGGGATTATACCTTCTTCTCCCCACCCCATGGTTCATACAGCCGCCTCGACTTTATTATGATCGTGCATTTTGCTCTCCCTTGGTTATCCAGTACGGCCATTGGACTGACTAGGAGCGCCTGGAACTGGAGATTGAATGAGTCTCTTCTTCTAGATGTCTCTTGTGTATCAGAAATAAATAGTTCAATAGCCCAGTCTTTAGATTATCATTCTACTGATCCCTCCTCTCCTGTTATTCTGTGGGAATCCCTCAAATGTGTCATTAGGGGAGTATTGATCAAACATGGCTCCAGACTTAAAAAAAGAGAAAGCAGCATTTCTTAAAAGCACTCTTGCCAGAGTTTCATCATTGGAGTTGGCCCATAAGCGTGCTCCAATTTTTACGAAAGCTGCAGGACGCGCCGTTGGAGGTCAAATGCCTTTTAGAGGTGGCCTGGGGTCATTTGATCCAAATATACCGTAGCAAGTTTTACGAATTTGGAAACAAAAGTGGGCGTATGTTGGCCAGAGTAGTGCATAACCGAATGGCACCATCCCATATTCTGTCATTAAAAATGCGTTGGGTTCTGCTGTACACTGTACTCAGGATATTGCAAGGTCATTTCACGTTTTTTATTCACAGCTATACAATCTCCTGTCCCCTTCCCATGGCTCATCCCAGGAGCCATTTCCACACCAGTCACTGCTATCTAAAATCCCAGGCTCAGTGGCTCTAGCCTTGGAAGAACCTTTCTCTCTCCAAGAACTAAAAGAAATTATTAAAGACTTACCCGGGGGAAAAAGCCCAGGTCCGGACGGGTAATTGGATAAATTTTATAAAACGTTTTCTGACAGCATTGCACCATTGATGCTTCATGCATTAACCCATTTTCCCCGGGCACTCCCCCCCACACGGGCCACCTTAGTGCACATAACAGTGCTTTCAAAACGGGGGAAAGATCCACAGTTATGTAGTAGCTATCATCCCATTTCTCTCCTTAATGTGGATTTAAAAATATATTCTTAATTAATAGCAAATAGAGTTAACCCATTTTTGCAGATTCTGATCCATCCGGATCAGGTGGGGTATGTCCCTGGACGGGAAGCTCGGGACATCCCTGAAAACGGGACATTATTCAAATGCCCAATCACAAAGGGTTTACAGAATCTTTTCGCATCAGACACTTAGGCAATGTTCACACGGTTATTGCGACGTAATTGCGGGTACGGATTTTCGCCCCCCAATTACGCCGGCAGCCTTCTTATTTTGGGGGGACCATTCATCGACCTTTTTAAAATTTTTTTGCCCACAACTTCCTCCCTTTTTTAAACAAACAGTTAAGGATTTGGACCATTGTAATAAAAAGGAGTTCTCCAGGTTTGGGAGGATAAATATTCTTAATGTCTATCCTGCCAAAAAATTTTTTTAACCTCTTTTAGGTTCCCCATCACTTCCGTCCGTTCGGAAGAAAAATTTGGGGGATGTTTTAAAACGTTGCTGGTCCCCCTCCCGTCCTCGAATAGCCCTTTATCCCTCCTAGACCCAGGGTGCGGGGGGCACAGGGCTCCTGATTGCAATTTTACTCCCCTTCTTCGGCATATGCCCATTTTTTGCTCTGGTTTGGTCAAGACAGAAAATTTTGGGTGGGCGGCCGCAAATTTTTGCCCCCTATGCCTCGCTACCTTCCCTTTGGACCTTGACACCCTCCTTTAAAAAACCTATTATTACACAGGGGCTATCTTTTCTATTTTTTACTACAGGGGCTGTATTATTATTAACTACAGGGGGATATATCTATTATTATTAGAAGGGGGAAACTATTACTATTATTACTACAGGGGCATTATTTTATCTATTTTTTTTTTTTTTACAGGGGTCTGTATTTATCTATTAATTTGTAAGGGGGCCGTATTTATCTATTTCACTACGGGCATGTGTTTATCAAAATTACTGCAGGGGGCATATATTTTAATGAAACTGATTCATAGTAAATTTATAAAAATTTTAATGCTGATCAAAATTACTGCAGACTGATTGTCAAATCTGTGGATCAATTTTTAATATAATACTAACCCACAGAGCTGCAATCATCTGCCGTTATAAAATGGTTACCCCATACATACCCCCAAAAACACAGTCACCTTTTTTTTTTTGGGGTTTTTCTTTGTGTGTGATTTTAAAAATCCAACCCCCTCTCCATAACCCAGCCCCCAAAAACCCCCCCTCCCCTGGGGGGATA
>JAODAL010058505.1:0-22048 GCA_025379985.1 Phyllomedusa bahiana
GAGGGGGTTATGGGAGTGATAAAGTGGTAGTGTGCTGTGGAAGTAAAAACCTTTTTCCTCGGCCCGTTGTAGGTGAGGAAAGCGTTGCAATAATATTAGAAAAATTTTGATGGAAGTCATCACGTCGGGTAGGTGTCTGTGGTAAAGGGGTTTGGCACGGGCAGTACGGTAAGGGGGCGCAACCCGTTAGGAGATGGCGTTTTTGCGAGGATTGCTGTTCAGGGGAGCATGGGGGCAGCTTTAGCGGACATTTTAGAGTTTGTGTGCAGGAGGCGGAAGGGGGGTGGGCTTTATGTGGATTCTCTGATGGCAAATTGGGGCCCCTGAATGGGGGGTGTCCCTAACATGATTAAAAGGAAGTGAGCTTACACCAATGTGATCGGACCTCTAACCCCTGATGAAGTAGGTCGTGGCAAAAACATGTCGGGGGGGTCAGATATGACGTTTTAAATTGTGATTTCTCCCTTGTCTAAAGTGTCCCCCGGCGGGTTTGTCACAAGGTGGCCCTTTTTGTTCTGTGCCCATGAGTTTGGGAAACTCCAAAGTGTGGGTTTGGGATCCCTTACTAGAGCTGTATTTGTATAGTTTAAAAAGGTCTTTTTTAAATAGGGGGTGCCCCACCAGACTTGATACAAAAAGGGATTTATTCCGCTTTCGAAGCAAAAAGGGTTAAATGATAGGTTAGAAATAGGTTTTTAAATAGTGTGCATAGAGGTAAAGGGTTTTAAAATTTATAAAAGTTACTTTTTAGTGTTTTCGATAGAGAATGATAGAGTTTAAGTTTGCCTAGGGAAAAATAGTAAATATATCTGGGGCCTGCCCTGTTTTTCCACCCGAATGTCATTGTGCCACTGTCGACCTATGCTGCTGTGGCTGCGCCCTCACCTCCACACTCTGCCCACTAATGTTCCCCCCTGAGCTCTCAGCTTGTTTTTTCCAGCTTTGTGGCATGACTTTTAGGGGTGCATTTCCCGCTTGAGGTTTTTGGGCAGTTTTGCCCCCTTTAAATGCCCAGGGAATTTTTTAGTGAAGCGTTTAAAAGTGCGGGAGTCTTTTGGTGTCATACTAAACAATTGTTGAGACCAAAACCCAAACTCGCTTGCATATTTAAAACATGGACAATGTTTAAACACCCCCGAGGCTTGTGCAGCCCGGAATACTGTTTTTTAACATTTCTGCCGAATAATTGGCCCAAACTAATTTTGTCGGAAAATTTGGGGAAATGACCGAAACGAATTTTTTAGAAAATTGCCCATCTTGTAATAAACCCTCAGTCCACACATGCAAATAAACAAACTATAGCATCCATAAATTAAGTAAAGTTTATTAAATGCACAGGGAAAAAAGTATTGAAACCCAAATTTCTGAAAATTTTTTTACTTGTACAAAAACCTTTGTTGGGGATAACAAAATTCAAAACCCTCCTGTAGGGAGAAATTAGTTGTATGCATTGCTCAGATGGGATTTTGGCCCATTCTTTCACACAAACACTCTTCAAATCCTGAAGGTTCTGTGGGCTCCGTCTATGAACTCTGAACTTTAGTTCCTTTCATAGATTGTTTATTGGATTCAGGTCAGGTGTTTGGCTGGGCCATTCTAGCAGCTTTAGTTTCTCTCTGAAACCAATTGAGCATTTCCTTGGCTGTGTGTTTGGGATCATTCTTGCTGAAATGTCCATCCTTGTTACATCTTCATCATCCTGGTAGATGGCAGCAGATTTTTATAAAGAATGTCTCTGTACATTTGTCCATTCATCCTTCAATTATATGAAGTTTTCTATTGCTGTATGCTGAGAAGCATCACAGTTGGTATGGTGTTTTTGGGGTGATATGTAGTGACTTTTGGTCTCCAAAAATGATGTGTATTATGGCATCCAAAGAGTTCAATTTTGGTCTCATAGGACCAGACTATTTTGTCCCAGTATTTCCCATGCTGGTCTGAATGTTGTTGAGCAAACTTTAAATGTGTTTGAACATGCTTTTTGTTCAGCAATGGAGTCTTGCTGTGAGCATGCATACAGGTCACGGAGGTTGAGTGTGTTACTTACTGTTTTCTTTAAAACATTTGTACCTGCTCATTCTAGGTCTTTCTGTAGCTCTCCACAGGTGGTTCTTGGCTCTTGGACAACTTGTCTGATAATTCTTTTCACTCCTCTGGCTGAAATCTTGCACAGAGCCTTCGGTCGTGGCCAGTTTATTGTGAAATTATGTTCTTTCAAGTTCCAGATTATGGCCCCATATTCTAAACTACCTTCAGTAGTTTAGAAATTCATCTGTAATCAATGTCATCAGTAAGTTTTGCAACAATACGTTTGCAAAGGTGAATAGACAGCTCACTGGTTTTACCCACCATGAGATGTTTCTTGTATGGCACCTTGGTAATGAGACACCTTTTTATAGGCCATCAGTTTAACCAGCTGATATTATTTTTCACTAAGCGGCAGGATTACTTTCTAGTAACTGATAGGTTTAATCTGGTGTCATGTCTTTCTAAGGCTTTTTGCATCTCTCGTTCTTCATGGGTTCAATACTTTTCCCCTGTGTCATCTTTAATTATTACATATTACTTAATTAATGGCTGTCTATGGTTTTATTTCTTTGCCTGTGTGGATTGGATGGGTTGTTACCAAAATCTGGTGAGAATTTCATGTTAATAGCACCTTTTTTAGAAAATTGGTGATGTGTTCAATACTTATTTCACCCACTGTATATTTAACAACACACAGCCAATGTCTGGTTTCAGCAGATGCTCCCTACCTCCCTTTTCTCAGTGTTAGTGATAACAACATGGAAGAGAGGAGGTTGTCAAACCCAGAACAAACTATCAGAGAAGAAGGAGAAGATCCAGGGTGTGCAGACTGTGTAGTTAGAGAGGAAACCAAGGACAGTATCTGCAGAAGGAGTGGGGAAACATCACACTCACTCCTTAGCATCACATCATCATATTATTTACTGGTAGAGATTCAATTACATGAGAAAAGTCTAAAACTAGGAGAATGTTATAAATGGTATATCAGGAGGTCTGAGAATAAATGAGTAAATAATATTTGAGGAAATAATATTTTTTTTCATGAAACCCGGTACCCTTTTAATAATTATGGTATGCCCCCTTTACAATAATTTTCCCCTTGCGCCATACACAGTATTATGTCCATTTGGGGGTCCTATACAGCAAAAAAATTTTCCCCAAAACCCCACTTCCACAGTTTTTTTGTGCTCCCTTGGGCCCTTCGGTATACCTTCTCATCCATTATTAGGGGTTTTCTCTGGGGCCCAAAAAAAATTAAAAGAAAAAACCCCTGACTTCCCCTCTTTTTTCCATCCTTAGCTTTTTTTTCTTACTGCTGTTTTCACCCTTTGGTTTTTTTGGGGCCGGGGTTTGGGCATGATGGAGTAATGTTCTCAGCGGCTCCCAACCTCTTGTAGTCATAAGGATATAGCTGCTTATGGCGTAAAAGAATTAATGATGGGTAGGAAATTGATGGCTCTTTGATCTGCCATAGCTTTCATCTGGACAGCCGTTGGGGGGAATACAAAAATTTTAAATTGCCCAGGGGAGTTTTCCTGGAATCCTGGTGAAAGGTTTTACCTAAAAAATAAAGGCCCCCCTAAACCCCTTCTGACCTGCTGGCAGTCACACCCTTTTCCACTGCAATTGTTAGATCAATGCTAAAAAGCACTTTAAAATTAAACCCGTCTTTTTAAACCCCCTCCCCAAATCTTAATTTTTTAGTTTTTTCATTTTTTTCCTCACTTTCCTTCTAAAAAACCCTAACGTTTTTTTTTTCTATTGCATTGACATATGAGGGTTGTTTTTTGGGAAGGAAAACATTTTCCCTTTTTTTTTTGGGGCCAAAAACCCCTGCAAAATTTGTACCGGGAAACTGAAAAAAAAATCTAGGGGAAATGTGTAAAAAAACCTTACTGGTGCCATATTTGCATAGGTTTTTTTTTTTTTTTTGGGGAAAATTGAAATAACCCAAACACCGCAATCTTGCTTGTTTTGGGAATTTTTTTTTTTCTACGGTATTCAGAAAATATTTATTTTAAATAAATTTTTATTATATTTTAATAGATCAGTTTTTTTGGTGTTTGGGAATACCAATTTGGGGTAACTTTTTTTTATTCTTTTTTTGTAAAATGGAAAAAAGGGGTGGTTTGAATGTTAATTTTTTTTATATTTTAAAAAATTTTTTTTTTTTTTTTACCATGCTTTCGCCCCTAGGGTTTCTTTTATAAAATTTGGGGGTGCGAACAATTGGGAAAACCCCTTTGCATTACATTGGGTATGGTTTTTGGGGTTTTGGGCCCTTTCCGGGGATTAGGGCAAAATCAAAACCGGTTTAAAAGGTCGATTTAAGGGGTTAAAGTTTGGGGAAACCCCATAAAGAAATATGAATACTTATGTTTGTTTTTAAAAGGGGGTTTTTTTTTTCAAGCAAATTTCCAAAACGAGCTACGAGGAACCAACAAACCCCAAAAAGTTTTTGGAAAAATGGCGGCGGGTTTTTTTCGTATTTGGAAAATCCCAATAAATGAATTTGGGGGGGGAAAGCCGTTTAAGCAGAAAAAATAACTTTGACCCCAGTGTGAGAACTTCAAATCATCATTTTTTCCTCCTTAAGTTGCCAACCTATGGAAAGGTGAAGGGAAAATAGGAGCAGGGTGGTATTTTTGGGTTTAGGTGTAATCCCAACGTTGGTTTGGATTTCATATTGCTTGGAAAAAAAAGTCGATCGGAATGCGTGTTTTGAATCAAAACCAGATGTTCTTCCAATGCACCTCTCATTGCCCTAAAACTTTGGTTTAAAAAACTGCAACATTTTTTCCAAAAGATGCTGGTTGTCAAACCAGCCTGATATTGTTGCTGTGGCAAGGAACATTTTTGTAATACCCCAAAAAAAAAAATCCCCCTGGTTTTTCCCAGATTGGTGAAATTTCCCGGCGCCACAGCCCCCTTTTTAGAAACTTCCAATACGAATCTTTGGATTATTATTGTACAACATTGATCCATTTTCAATTTGATGGTACTACTGAGAGTAGCTCACAGAACTGAATAAAAAAACCATGAAAAATGTTTTAGTTATCTAAAATTGTTTTCTTACTGAACCAAAACCAACAAATACATCTGTCACATCTGTGCCTGTTAGGGCTTCTGCGACATCCACTGTCCGTAAGGTATGGCAGAGGATGCACTGTTAATTATAATTTCTTGTACGTTTTGTATATGTCTGGCACCAGTATGAACTAGGCTCTAGATTTAACTGACTGTGTTTATTGAGATTGACAGGTTTTCTGCCACTACTACTGGCTTCTTGCTGAGCGGCAGGTGATTTTGACAAGGGTTGATTGACTCCTGTCTGCACCTCTCAGGCCGTGTTCTGGATGTGAGGGAGCTGGTGCAATAACACTCTGGATCGGGTGCCTGACTTTCTATTTAACCCCTTAAGGACCTAGCCAGTTTTGGCCTTCCTGACACAGCCCTATTGTTGAAATCTGACATGTGTCACTTTATGTGAGAATAACTTTTTGACACTTTTACCTATCCATGATTCAGAGATTGTTTTCTCATGACACATTGTGCTTTAAGTTAGTATGAAAATTTTATCCATACAATTCTTGTTTTTTGTGAAAAATATCAAAATTTCATGAAAATTTTGAAAAATCTGTGATTTTTAAAGTTCCAAAATTTCTGCGTACCAGACAGATAATTATTCACCACAAAATAGTTTATAACTAGCATCTACCATATGTCCACTATAGGTTGGCATCATTTTTTAAATGTCCTTTTTTTTATGACATTAGAGGGCTTAGAAATTTAGTAGTAATTTCTCACATTTTCAAGAAAATTTGAAATATACATTTTTTTTGGGACCAATCCAGTTCTGACATGGCTTTGAGGGGCATGTATGTTAGATACCCCCATAAATGACACCTTCTAAGAAACTAAACCCCTTAAAGTATTTACAACAGTGTTTAGTAAGTTTGTTAAGCCTTTAGGTATTTCACAGAAATTAAAGCAAAGTGTAGGTGAAATTTCAAAATTTCACTATTTTTGTAGATTTTCAATATTTATCCATTATTCACGGGAATACGGAAAAATGTGACTAGGTAAATGCAATGTAATATCATTTCCCCCAGGTCTGCCATTTTTAGAAATATCCCATATGTGGCCCTAGTGCATTATTTGGCTCACCCATAAGCCACAGAATAGGAGGAGCACCTACTGGACTCTGGGGTCTCATTTTCAATGCAATTTTATTTAGGAGCAATTTCAGGTTTAAAAGGCCCTAGGTGCAAAAACTTAATAAACACCCCTAAAAGACCCTATTTGGAAACTATACCCCTTAAGGTATATATACAGGTGTGTATTGAGTATATCGATGCCACAGATGATTCACAAATTTTTTTTTAGCATTAGGCTGTGAAAATTAAAAACATTTTTTTTCCAATAGTCTGCAATTTTAGCTTAAAATGTTTCATATTTAAAAGGGAATCCTGGTAAAAAAAGAACCCCAAAACTTTGTTAAGCAATTTCTTCCAAGTTTGGCAATACCCTACATGTGGGTGTAAACTGCTGTTTGGGCGCATGGCAGGGGGTACAAGGGAGTTAGCGCTATTTGGCTTTTGGAGCACAGATTTTGGTGGGGCCATGTCGCATTTGCAAAGCCCCCAAAGTACCAGAACAGGTGAAACCTTCCGGAAGTCACCCCATTTTAGATTCAACACCCCTCAGGGATCTCTTTAGGGGTATTGTGCATTTTGGGTGCACAGGTGTTCCATCGTTTTTTTTAGCATTCGGCCATAAAAAATGGGGGAGGGGGGAAATGCAGTTTCCACCATTGTTTTTTGGCCTTAATTTTACAGCGTTCGCCGTGCACTGTAAATGATGTGATAACTTTACTATGGGGGTCGGTACAATTGCAATAGTATAAATTTTATATAGTTTGTTATGTTTTATTACTTTTACACAATAGAAATAGGTCTATAAAAAATTGCATTTTTATGTTGTCCTATTCTGACAGTCATAACTTTTTTATTTTGATCTGTGCAGAGCTATGAATGGCCTTGTTTTTTGCGAGGTGAATTGATTCTTTTATTGGTACCATTATGGGGTGCATACAACACTTTTTTCACATATTATTAAGGTTTTTGTGAGGCGTTTTGAAGAAAATACAGCAATCCGGGGAGTTTTTTTATTTTATTTTTATAGCGGTCATTTCCTGCGTTAGATATGAATGCTTAGCTTTACTCAGCAGATCGATATGATTACAGCAATATCCGATTTGTATATTTTTTTATTTTTACTGCTTTTATACAATAAAAACAACTTTTATTCAAACAGGAAAAACACATTTTTGCATCGCCATAGTCTGAGAGCCATAACTTTTTTATTTTTCTGTGTATGGACTGTATACAGGCTTATTTTTTGCGGGATGAGTTGAACATTTTTATTGGTATCATTTTTGGAGGGACAAGCTTTTGATCAGTTTTAAATCCGTTTCTTGGAAGGCAGAGTGAAGAAAATACTGCAATCCTAGTAGTGTTTTTTATTTTTATTTTTAACAGCGCTCACTGTGCAGTATCCGTAATAAGTTAGCTTTACTTTGTGGGTCGATACGATTACGGAGATACCCAATTTATATAGTTTTTTTATGTTGAAGCACTTTAAAAAAAAAAAAAAAAGGACTTTTTTTTTGCGGGATAAACCGACGTTTTAATTGGTACAATGTTGGCGTTTATAGGAGTTTTTGATCACTTTTATTCCATTTTATGTGCTTGGGGATGAACAAAAATCTTAATTCTGTGATTTTTTTTTTTTTACGGCGTCACCATACGGGTAAATTTAACATGACAGATTTATAGGGGAGGTCGTTTCGCACGCGGCAATACCCAAAAATGGTACTTTATTTTTTTTTTATCTTTTTGGGGTGATTGGCGTTTGTAAAGGGGAAAAGGGCGGTGTATGGGTTTTTATTTTATTTTTCGTGTTTATGTTTTACTTGTTTTTCACTTTTTTTACTTTTTAAATTTTTTTTATAACTTTTCCCCATAGGGGATTTGAATGAGAGATCTTTAGATCTCTCATTCAATAGGAATCAATGCACAGCTTGTTGCTGTGCATGGTTCCTATGACAACTGTCAGTCACGATGTCGGGACTGCCCACAGGGCACGGCCGGGCATCGTGACGTCCAGACAACCCGAAAGACATTCTATGCCCTCCGTGCTGTCTGTCAGAAGGCGGAGCTGCACGGAATCGAGCGATCCGTGCAGTTGCTGGGCCCCGACAGAGACCCCAGGAGGAGCGATCTCCTCCTGCGTCTTCCTTAGTTATTGCGACCCGATGGTCGCGATAATTAAGGGGTTAACCGGCCCCCCTGGAGCGATCTCGGATCGGGGCCGATGCTGCAGGATGTCAGCTGTAATATACAGCTGACACCCCGCCCCCGATCGCGTGAACTCTGTTTTAAAGTTCGCGCGATCCTCAGGATGTATGCATACGTCCAGGTGCGTGAACCCCCAAACGACCTGGACGTATGCATACGTTCAAGGTCGTGAAGGGGTTAATGCCCCTTTTGCTTGAAGTCTTTGCCAGTAGGTGCTATATCTGGTGCACTTTATACTTTGTCTATTTGGTTGCGGATTTCTTGCGCTTCTCCTTTGACTCTCCTTTCTGCCTGATGTTTTTTTATGGCATTGCTTGTTCTGATTTTTGACCGTGTTTGTCTGACTCCCCGCTTTTTGTATTGTCTGTCTTGTCTGTTTTGTGTGTTCTCTTAGTCAGGGTAGGGACTGCTGCCCAGTTGGCGCTGACTACGTAGGGTCGGGCAGGCAAGCAGTCAGGGACAGATTTTGGGGGCCTAGCGTTAGAGCTCACAGTCTGTTTTCCCTGTTATTGTTATCTACTCCGGGGGCCACTAACATTATCACTGGCCCACCTACCTTCATCCAGTTCAGTATTTACGAATTGGCAAACCAGGTTCATGTGCTCACCCGAGAGCCGGTTGAAGCAGCAGCTGCATCTCTCATTGTCTCTGATCAGTTGCCACCAGTTCTCCGGGAACCTAAAATGCTACTACCAAGCATTTATTAGGAGACAGAGAAATTTGAGCTGTTCTGGGAGTCTTACAGAGAGACCCCTAAAAATAGGCCCTTAAGCTTCCTCCTGATGTTGAGGAGTGATCTTCCTTGGACCGATTTTTTGGCTCTTATGGGTGAGCTATTCTGAACCGGATCATGTCGCTCCTGGTAAAACATCAGGGAAAACGTTCTGCGGAGGAATACTGCACAAAGCTCCGCAAGTGGTGTGTTATGGTGGGATGTTGTGACCTGGTGTTAAAGGCCCTGTTCAGACAGGGGCTATTGGATGCCCTTAAGGACATCTGGGTCAGCCATCTTGATCCTGGCACCTTAGAACAGGCTATGGCCTTGGCAGTTCCCATTGACCGCAGGCTCCGGGAAAGCCACAAGGAGAAAATAGGCCCTGATCGCCCCTCCATGTTTCCACTCTATCCTTCTGTCTCTGCTAAGAAGTCTGTCCTCCTCCTTCTATGTCTGGAGAAGAACCGATACAGCTGGAAGCCATGGATGCTAGGGCTCGGAGGGAATACTGGCTCAGAAATGCTCTTTGTTTATACTGCGGCAAGCCAGATCACTCCTTACGGAACTGCCCCATCAGAACTTGACCTCCGTTGGAAAACTTCAGTGCCTGAGTGTTAGTTGGAGGAACCACTCAGGCAATCCGGTATCTCCTGAACCTATTTCAAAAATATTATTACCTGTGTCTTTGTTTTTCAGTCTGTAAAAACCGAAAAAAAGTCTATCTGGGCAGGCCCTGGTTGATTCTGAGGTGGTTGTCAACTTAGTCGATTTTTCTTTTGTGTCGGCCTTAGATCTGGATTTAGTGGCGCTGGACCAACCTTTTCCTGTTACTGGAGCGCATTCTACCCTGTTGACAGGAGGTAGAATCTGTTTTAAAACCCCTCAGATATTTTTGCAGGTTGGTTCGATTCATACAGAGTTTTTTATGTTTTCTGTTATGGAAAACCTGTCCTCTGATATAATCTCCATTGGCTAGATTTTCTAACCCTATCTTTTTCTGGAGCCGATGGGAATTGATAAAGTGGGGACCTCAATGCTCCTCCCACTGTACCTCTTTACTATTATCCGAATGTCAAATAAATGAAGACCACCTGCCTGAGTACATAACTGGTTTTGTCGACGTCTTCGAAAAAAAATCTGCAGATTTTGTACCCCCACAGACCTTATACTGTGGTATTGAACTCCTTCCTGAGTCTAAATACCTACGGGACGGATCGAGCGGAACAAGACAGACAAGCAAGCATGCAGGCTTTTTGAAAGGAAGTGTATAATTGTGCAGCCCAGACCGTTTTGAACCAGCCATATAAATCTGCTTTTTTTTTAAACAGTTTTTTTTTGGCCATCACACCTCGCAACTGAGTGAAATTGTACCTGTTTCATTTTTGTGGCAAGCCCATTTTCGTTCAAAGATACCCACCTGTACTTAGATTAGATACAGAAATTTGTCTAGTAACTGCCAGGTGTATTTCATCAGTCAAACCCACCTTTTATTATCCATAAAACTTTAATATAGGTGTTTTGCACTTTGCGAAGACCAGTTTTTGTCATCAGACCCTCCTTGTACTTTATATAGGATACAGACAAATTGCTATTAACTAGCAGTGTATTTCATAGGACAAAACCACCTTTCTCTATCGTATAACTTTAAATAGTGTTTTTTTCACTTTGCGCAGCCCAGTTTTGTTCAAAGACCCACCTTGTACTTATATTAGGATACAGAGAAATTTGCTACAGAACTGCAGTGTATTCATAGGTGCGCAACAACCCACCTTTTCTTACTCCATATAACCTTGTAAATAGCTATTACACTTCGTTCGCTCCCATTTTTTTTTCAAATAGCCACCTTAGTTTCTTAAATTTGGAACAGAAATTTTTTGTAGTTTACTGTTTGGTGCATTCATTGGTGCAAAAACCACCGGTGGTTATCCTTTATAATTCTTTTAAATCTAGCTGTTATTGCGCCACGTGGTGCTCGGCCATAGTTTTTTTTCAAACTAGCCCATGTGCTACGACAATTTTGATAGAAAAATTTTCTAGTACACTGTTCTTGTTTGTCCAATTGCGCAAAAACAAGCGCAAATTCTGCATCCTGTAACCTTCTGAATATTTTTTTGCCGCTCGTACAATCTCATTTGGCGCAGATAAGCGCACTTGTATATAGCTTTTGTTGAAAACGATCATTCCTATCCAACTGCATTGTAAATCCCTGGACTGAAGAACGAAACACTGTGTATGATTTTTGTCTATGCTTCTTCCACAACCGCATTTCACAGGTATTCGATAGAAACAAATAAGTTTCTAAGCCTAGTTGGACTGTAGGGTATTTAGAGGGATTTAAGAAAGTACCTGGTGATTTGCCGTCTTTTCAATAAGAGACTGTCAAAGTACACTGGAGGTACGAGTTACACATAGAAGGTGCTCCTTTCTCAGTGTCTGTTCGACAACACGCAGGCCAGCGGATTGTCCGGTTGCAGTACCGTCAGCCTGTCAGACGCAGGTCAGGCCCTGGTTAACGCATATCAACAGCGTCGCCAAGCTGTTTTCATCATGGTTAATGCCAACCTGCATCCAGCAGTCTTACCTCCGCGTCCCCCATCACGAGCCACTAATGTCATCATCACATCGTCAGCATCCGTCCAACATGGAAGCGCAAAGGGCAGCCAAATGTCCAACTCGTGTAACCCACCACTGTGGATACTCCATTTTCCTGACAGACCTCATTTATGACAAAACGGTTGGGGGTAAAGGGCAGTTCCAAAGTCAAGAGGCCAAAGAAATGATTTTTTGTCTGCTCTGATGCCCAAGCGCGTGATGCCATCAGAGGAGGCAAGACGGAAGCCGATCACAATCGCAAAAATCCCGGGTGTCGCAACGCCCTTGCCTGACTCTTGCTTGCAGTGCGCAGTCTCCAGAAGCAGAAATGTCAGGACGAGGATGACACCATATTGATATGATGATGACACATTTGCGGCTCAACGTGTCTTTTCAGCAGAATTTTCGCTTGCGAGTGCTTTTCATCAACTGGAACGAGAGGAAAACGATGGGGGAGTGGCCAGGACGTGGGTCCCGCCCAAAAGGAGAGAGAGCGGTCGCAGAAGTCCATTGCGATTATTTCTGCCAGTCATCGATCAGCGAAACCCCGCTCCTCTCTTATTGAGCCGTCGAAAGGTCCAGGACACTTTCAGCCTGGCCTTTTCGGGCAAGCCCGATTACCCAGTGATGTCCAATGAAGCACTTTGCCGTAAACGCATCAGTAGAGGAAGCATCTTAGGTGTTTAACCACACCACCAACATGCTCTAGTCACATGCAGCGAATGCATGAGTATGAAGTGAAGGGCACACTTGTCCAAAAAAGACCATACACCGATCGGGCTTCCAACACACTGTCCACCCTCTGTCTCCGCCATGCTCCCATCTGCCACCACCAAGCTTTCCTCGCTGCCCATGTCCCTCCAGAGTCATATTCAAGGATCAGCCTCCACGCTTCAGCCTCCACCATCGCCCGAATACCACCATCACCCACCAGAGAACCCATCCTACCCCTTCTCCTTCCACCAGTTTGACACACCTGCACGCCGTACAGCGGCCCACTCTAGCAGCCAGCCTCTGTATACCAGTTTTGGGAGCAGAAGAAACACATTAACCCAAACCATCCCAAAGCCAAGAGCCTGAAAGTCGGCATTGCCAGCTTTTAGCCTTGAATTGTTGCCTTTCCTCTGGTGGACCCAGATCGTTTCCGCCACATACAATGGCCCTTGCCTGCCCAAATACCAGATGCCGAGCAGGCTTTCCTTTTCAAGAAAAGCCGTCCTGCCCTGGCAGCCCGTTGTCAGCTAAAATTTATCAAGCGCGTTGTTTCTGCATCATGTCCGCATAAGTCCAACGACCACCGACACATGGACTAGCTAACAGCACGCAATAGGCCGCTATATCTCTGTGACAGCTTACTGGGTGAGCTGGATGGATGTCACTGGTGGTAACGGGTGGCTCTCAGGCCTCGGCGCACCTCTTCAAATCCGCAGGGAATGTGAAGGCTTCTTTCCCCCAAGGTCCTCTGTGGTCCAACACGTGCTCCATAGAAACCAGGCAGTTGAAATTAATTCTGTCTTGGGAGACCGATCAACACACAGTCAGGAGCTGGTGGACCGGCTCTTCTCAACGGGGAGGACCCGCAGCGCGGCTGGGTACAAGAACCTTGTGCCAGGCAAGGTGGTTGTGCGAGAACGGCGAAATCTGCGGGCGGCCCTCTAAGATTGGTAGACTGGAGCAAGTCCTTGCCTGGCACATTTCATGAACCTTTGTCGTCCCGAAAATTGACTAAAGCGCAACCCGGGTCTTGACTGCCTGCTGAGGAAGGCTCGAGGTCCTGAGCTCACACTTCCACCGTTCGCTACCCTGCTTCATATCCCTTCTGGGCTGCGTTGCACGGTTAGCTCGTGCCTTCCCCGTCAACCGTCTCATTGGTGACGGTGGCAACAACCTGAATTCCACCCTCCACATGCTCCAGCGATGTGGCAGCAGCGCAATCCATTACGCAGTACAAGGTTGAACACATGGCCAGACAAGCAGCGTGCGGACCTCGGATGTTGAGCCACCGAGAGTGGAGGCAGCTGAAAGTAAGCTCTGCACCATCCTTGCCAGTTTTGAAAAGCCACAAAATGGTCAGGTGCGGACAATGCCACTTGTCACACAGACATGTGTAATCTTAGTTCTGGAACGATCGTGGACACTCTAAAACATGGAGATCCCACCAAGCTATGGGAGGAGGAGACAGGACCACAGATCGACATGGAGCCTTTCTCTCCATCGAATCCAGAAGGCCCACCAGTTTCACAATTATTATCGTCTTCTTAGCAGTGGTTCAGTCAGGCTAGTGCAAGGCGTGCCTCAGTCTCGGTCATCATCTGAGGCAATCAGGGCGTGTGTTGAAGCTGTCCCGGAGGAAGCGAGAGAAGGAGGAGAGGTGGGTATTCCTGACACAAACTGTTACCAATGTCCCTGCCTTGGAAAGCAGGTTTGTCTACGGAATTTGAGTGCGGAGGAGGAGGTGGCGGAGATCAGTTATTTGCTAGTGCCCCTCGACCCAGAGGCTTGGAAATCAAGCGTCATTCTCTCACATGAGTGCTTGGAATGCCTACCATTTCCTCCAACCATATCCTCGCGCATTAAGGCCACCAAAATAACAACAGTTACTGATGCCAATCCCTCCTTATCCCCGGTACCAAAAACAAAACCTCAGCACTTTCCTTCCACCCCTCCAAATAGAGAGAAAATGTAGGGAATTGGAGACCGAGCGCTGATGATCAACTGAGCACATCTAGTTGCTCTGATTCACCTTCTTTCCAAATGTCACGGTGAAACAACGTCAGCAACGTGATAGCAGTAGAAAGCCAAGTAGTGCCGTAGCGGCAGCAGCAGCAGCGGCATTGTGCACGAAGCCTAATGGTGACCTCTGTCAATCTTATTTACCACCTCACCACGCATGTAATGCAGGGCACCCATACCAACACACAAGACCGCTCAAATCATGGTGCACTAATATCGCGTCTCACCACCGCATGCATTGGATATGGTTCTGGCCCAATCCGACTTCGGGTACCAAAATGGATAAATGGCCCGACTCGCTCGCCACACCATTAGTGGTGTTGTCCTGCCCAGCAGCCCGCAATATATTCTTGAGTGACCTTCAACACAGCTGACGGATCATTACAAGAATAACACCATCCGCTTTCCACAGAGAATGTGATCGTTTGACTTTCATCAAGATAATCAGGCATGGAACTCTCTGTTGATGTCTGGTCCCCAATTGAGCCGATCACCTATTATTTTTGCCGTCTACTCACATTCTCTTCCAAAAAAAATGGTCCCTCTGAAAACTTTTTTTACAAATATCAAATTTCTTATCTGCAATTTTTATTCTCACTGCCAAAATTCATTTTTCTGGAGTTTTGCAGTGAAGCGATCACTGTAAAAGACACCAATTGTACAAGTTTCATGAAAAACCTTGTAGCAATTTAACTCACTTCATCGTTAGAATTGTTTCCATTGTCCAATGGTTAGGGCGAGATACAGCCCCCCCCCTATAATTCCAGGGATCACTTCGGAACAGTAATGTGCTTATAAGTGCCATTTCTCCCGCACAATTTTTAACAGTGCTGAGAAGTCATTTTATGAAATGCAGCTAATACTACAGTGTCCTAAAAAAAAATGGGTTCTAACAGACCAGGTGTTCTTCACAATGGCTCAGTGCCAAAGGTCATTTGTTTGAACATTTTGGCGGGTCATGTTGCTTGTGAAATGCAGCTATACTACAGGTCCTATTATAAAAATGTGGTTTCTAAACAGACATTTGATCTTCACAATTGTCAACAGTGGCCTCACGGTCATGTTTTTGAATTTCGGGGCATGTTTGCTGTGAAATGCTAGATATACTACAGTCCTATTATAAAAAATTTGGTTCTACAGACATTTGTTCTTCACGATTTGTCAAGAGATGGCTCAAGGTAGGTCTTTGGCAAATTTATGGGGCATGGTGCTGTCAAAAACAGGAATAGGTCAAAAAATAGGAGACACGTTTAAGGACACATATGGCAAAAATGACTTGTTTTTATCTCCTGCAAGATCTTAACATAGCTAGCGATCCCTGTGTTAGACAACCCATTAATAAATTTAAGAACAAAGAGAAAGCAAAGAGTGGTGGATTCCATCCCTATTTAGAAATGTGTTTTCCAGAATTAAACTACTAAAAAACTTGCATGTACAAATAGCTGGTACAAATATTCCTCTGACTTGACAAGGGAGGTAAGAAGACTTGACCAATGGTAGGTTTTCAGCAGACATGGAGTATGGACACGACACAGAACCAAAGAACAGAGACAATTTCCTCCAGCACTGTTGAGTAAAACGAAAAAAGAATGCCCAAGAAAAAGGGCACCTGGGGGAACAGGAGCGTCAACCACCAGTATTTCAAGTGAAGCTCAATTGGCGTCCGCATTCATACGGAGGGGCGCAAAGCGCTACACCCAGGTCTTGACTGAGTACTGAGGAAGGCTGAGGCTTACCTCCCACACTTCCGCTTTCCGCACTCTGCTTCAGAACGACTGTTTTGTTGCTACGCATCAAGGCATTTTTTACGTGTTAATGCTGACGGACGCCAGCTCTGGCTCTCACCGCTCTCAACTGTAAGTCCGCCCTTGCGGCAGCTGAACCTGCCGTGTTAATAGAGACCGACGCTTAGCCTGGGCCTCACTGCACCCACTGTAAAGTCTGGCCCTGCAGCTGGACATCCGTGTTAACAATGACTGACGGCAGCACTGGCTCTCACCATAAGGGGCAATGAGGAGAGCATTAAATTTCACTAAAAATCTGATTTTGAAAAAGGGGCGATTCTGGAGATTAAGTAATTCAAAAAGAGCTTCCAGGCTGACACAAATTGCACCATTTGAGGCTAAAACGTTCTGGTCTGAGTGCACTATAGGTCGCATCATTTGATCTCCCAGGAGTCGTCCTCCTAAATCACTGCAGAAGATTTTGGAGGAAACATGAAACCAATTAATTATTGGCTGAATCACTCTCCAGAACCAGGAAGGCAAATGTCTTCCCAACTAAGAAGTAGTATTTGGGAGGTTGAGGACATTTTATAGCTTATGGGGTGGCGAGGCAGACGGAATTAACACATCACACGTGTAAAAAATACTGGCCTTTAAAACTGCAGGGAGAGGTTTGTATGTTGTATGTTTATCACACTTGACAAAAAAAGCACAAATGAATAATAATTAAAAACTTAAATAAAACTAATCCTAAATAAAGTCTTGTAAACTATATGTCCAGTTACCAAAAAATATAACTATGATTGACCATCACCTGGTACAAAGATAGCATAGTGACTTTGTGATCTATGGGTCAAACACAGGTTTACGGGGTCATGCTGTGGTAAGACAGGTATAGTCGAATGTCAGTTCAACTAAAAAGGTGGTTGAAAAGACTTCTTCTTTTTCCGGCACTTCTTTCAATCTGGGGTCATGCACTTTAGGAGCTCGTGCCGTGGCGCCAAGGAGAGGTAATAGTCAATGTCCAGTTTCAACAAAAATGGTGGCGTTTGAAAGACTTTTTTTTTCCCAGCACTTTTTAATCTGGGTGATCTTAGAGTGTTTGGGGCTCATGCTGTGGCCCAGGACAGGTATAGTCCAATGTCCCAGTATTCAACTAAAATGGTGTTGAAAGACTCCATTTTTTCAGGCACTTTTTTAATCTGTGGGCAGACAGTTTATAGTCATGGCTTGTCTGGCCCAGGACAGTATAATCACATGTCCAGTTTCCACAACTAAAAATGGTGGTTCAAAGACTCTTTTTGCCGGCACTTTTAATCTGTGGGTCCGACAGTTGATGTCATACTGTGGGACCGGACAGAGCATAGTCAAAGTGCAGTTTCAACTAAAATGGTAGGTTTCAAGTCATACTGCCTTCTGTCACTTGTTAAATTTGTAGGTCATTAAGATTAAGAGGTCATGCTGGTGGTTACAGGACCAGGGATAGTGAATATTATGTCAGTTTTTTTTCTGTCAATCTTTCTGCTCTAATTGATGTTGTCTAAGCACATGTACACGAATCCAATTTACTGTTGTGGATGTTATTCCAGCTCTCCTCCCCTGTTTTTGGGTGTAAGAATGAGGTGTTGTTCCTCTCCCATAGACTATAATAGGTCATCGGCGTATTATCTATTAGCGAATATCGGCATGATAATTGACGATATTGACTATCGAATCATGAACTCTTAGCCATTAAGGGGCATTCTAGGAGTGGAGACATTTCCTTGCGGGGGAAAGACATTGTATTACGGTAATCATAAGAATTTACTGTAACTGGATAGTGCCAAATGACTTTCCCCTAGACAGGCACGCTAGGCGCTATTCTTTACCCACTTGATTTCACTGCTACTTACCGTCCTGGCATGAAAAAGGTGAAGGTGGATGCTCTCTCGTATGCTGTCTCATAGTTTTTGTGCCAGCAATATATCAGAGACTGCTCTTGAAAAGATCCTGTCCCCCAATAGTATAGCCATCAATGATCAAGTGATCTCACCACTTCCATCACTAAACTCTCAAGATCTGACCCCCATGAACACCTCATGACAGAAAACTGTTTGTGCCCCCAATCTCTGCCTCCGGGTGCTTGAGGAACGTGTCGACTGATCTATAATAACAGGACACCTTGATATTGCTTGAGCCAAGTACTACTCCTAGAACTACTGTGGCCCCTCATGGTCACATGATTTCATGAGTGTTTGGTGCCTGCATGTATGTTATGGCTCCAGACTAAAGTAACAGAAAAGGATTTTAAAAGTGATTTGCCTAACTCACAAGGGAAAACAGTTATCTGGGTCATTTGTGATAGATTTTCAAAAACGTGTCACCTGATGCCTCTTGAAAAACCACCCAGCGCCAAGCTGCTGGTATCACTATTCATCAACCACGTACTTCATCTTCATGGTATCCCTGAAAATGTTGTATCTTATCATGGGGTGTAGTTTGTGTCTAGATTCTGGAGGGAATTTTGTGGACAGTTGGGTATCTCTCTATCTTTCTCCTTCGCATTTCACCTGAAAATGAATGGTCAGACAGAATGACTGAACCAAATACTTGAACAATTTCTAAGACGTTTTGTGCCTGATGCTCAAGAGAAATGGAAAATGTATCTTCCGTTAGCAGAATTTACTATTAACAATAGAATGAATTCCCTACAACATTGACATGCTTCTGTAATTATGGGTTTAACCACCGGTTCTCGTCTTGCCGGGACCAAGAGTCTGTTAACCCTACTGCCAAACTAACTTACCAACGTCTGTGCACAGTCTGGACCCAGGCTCTTCAGAGCTTGGTTAAAGCCTAAAATAGCCAACTAATTCAGGCCAACAAAAAATGCTCTTCAGGTACTGATTATGTAGTGGGAGAGCAGTTATGGTTGTTTACTAAGAACTTGCACCTCAAGGTTCTTTCTGGAAATAATGATCCATATCATATTGCCGACATCATTAGTTCAGGTTACAATTACCTAGTAGTTTCTGTATACATAATGTGCTCCATTTATCACTTCTAAAAAATATATTTCTCCAGTGTTACCAGTGTCTAACCCGCCAGCTCCGGTTGTGGTCCAGGGGCAGCTGGAATTTGAAGTTGAGAAAATTCTGGATTCCCGTCGGTTCAAATTCCTTCCCAATATCTCGTCCATTGGAAGTGGTATGGCCTTGAGAAGCGGACATGGGTCTTGTGCAAGGACCTCCATGCCCCATCAGGAAATTTCATCACCAGAACCCTTCCAAGCCTGGGATTTCCAGTGAGGGTTTGGTGGTCCCTCCTAAAAGGGGGGGGGGGAGATACTGTCACATCTGTGCCTGTTTTCGGTTCTGCGACATACTTTGTCACACCTATCTGCTACTGCTGCTGGCTTCTTGCTTAGCGGCAGGTGATTTTGATAAGGGTTGATTAACACCTGTCTGCACCACCCAGGCTGTGTTCTGGATGTCAGGGAGCCAGTAGAATCACACTCTGGACTTGGTCCCTGACTTCCTATTTATAACCCCTTCTGCTTGAAGTCTTTGCCGGTGATAGTTTTGCTATATTTGGTGTGCTTTATACTTTGTCTATTTGGTTACGGATTTCTTGTGCTTCTCTTTGACTCTCCTTTCTGCCTGACGTTTTTGTTCTGGTTTTTGACCCGGTTTGTCCAACTCCCAGCTTTTTGTATTGTCTGTCTTGTCTGTTATTTGTGTGTTTCACCTTATGGGTAGGGACCGCACCCAGTTGGTCCACCGACTACCTAGAGCCAGAAAGACAAGCAGGCAGGGCCAGATTTTGGGGGGAATCTGTTTCCCTGTGCTGGTTATCTGCTCGTGGCCCCTAACAACATCAGTGATTTTTTTATATCACTAATTTCTTATGTCTTATAACTTATGAATTATTTTTAGTGGATCCTACAGCTGACAATCTCTTCTGGCAGTGTTAGCTCGTTGTGTTGTGTTTGAAATTTCTAATACCGTACCAACTGTTTCCAAATTTTAAAGACCTATTATTAAAGATGCATTTCACCTCTACATGGTCAGGCCAAGGGTTGTCATGAATCCTCTCTTTTCCATGGTATTCTAATCAGTATTATCCAGTTGCCCTTTTTCAATTACTTTTAGGAGAGAAATATTTCCAACAGATACAAATACATCTTATCTTCCTTTTCTATTCTATCAAGTAAAATTTTCGTTTCAAAATGTCTCTGCGTAATTAATTACGTTTATTTCACAAGTTCAATGTCAGTATCAATTAATTTATGCATACCTTCAAAAATGTATCCTAGCATTTCCTGTGTTCGAGACGCATATACAAAGAAGCAAAGAGTCAGCAAGACCTGAGCACGTCGAAGAAACAGTGGATGGGGGTAAGAGGCAAGTAAGGATTTTATTTTTTTTCCCTAAGTTCTGCTATCCTTAATTAAATTAAAAACCACAACTTTCCCATTACAGCACACGTGCCTCATTCTATCACAATTGTCTTAACCTGTAAGTACTGTCTTTGTTGCCATAGCAACCAATCGAGCATAGCTTTACAATTTTCCCCAGAGCAAAAAGAAATGAAATCGAGCTTTTATTGGAGTTTGCTATGGGACAACAAAGATAGTCTTCAAGTATGTTCACATCCCGTAACTGAGGCGCAATTCTGGTAGTGTATTATTCGCCTTCAATACAGCCACTATGCCCCTCAAATTAACAGGTAATACATAAGCTCTCAGAGAGACAATGAATTATGTCCGTCTCCCTGGTGTACAATACCCGCAATATTGTATGGCAGGAAAGAGTGACATGTCACTTCTTCACGTGCCGCTTTGCCGTGGATAGTGGCAGTAGACAGGGCCAGCCCCCCGTACTTTAGAAGTACGCGCTGGCCAGCACACACTTCTAAAACACCCAGCGAAATTGCGGTGCATAGAGTACGCGCCACAATACGCCGTGTGAACAATCCTTAGTGTTAGACAGTTTTTTCATAAATGAGGCCCACTTGTGCGTTGTCAAAGTAGTTTAGCAAAAAGTTCTGGGGACATCTAGGTAAGAGATGATGCTTTTTTTCACTACTTTTTTCTGTTGGTTGCAGATCTGTTGCTGCCTTTGGGTATCAGTGTCTTTAAACTACAAACTGACTTCTTATCTATCTTAGAGAGATCCACTGTAAACATGATAAGACGTCTTATTATTTCTTCCTAGGCCTGACGTTCCTTTTACTGTTTTACATGATACTGCTCATCTGTTTTTTTCCCGGGAACAGACCTTTGACTAATTTTGACCTCAATCTTATTGTTTAAATTAACAATTTAAATTTTGTCTCAGTCAGTCTTAATTTATTACTCACTTCCTGGGCTTGCTGCTATATAAAGGAGATTTACACCCATAATTCCCAATCATCTTAAATCCAGTGGACAATGCTGGATTCCAGGGGCTGTCCCTGCGGGGTTAGAGGTATGTTGGTGCTGCTTATTAACTGTTTTTTGCATCCTAATATACACAAGTAGATAAAAAACTATATTAGAGCATGGAGGCATCAGGTGTACTGCCAATTAATTTTTGTAGACTGCTGGTTGTTTTAGGTTTTCAGGGATACAAGATGTCAGGTGTCTTGAAATGGGCGGGAGGCTTGCCTACTTACCTAATAGAAAGGACCTTTTGTCTGCATAACAATTTGGGGGCGCTAAAATGCTTAATTGGGGTTTATCCTTCTAAAAAAGGGGGTTTACCTTTCTGCCTACCTAATTTGGGGTTGCCTACTAGATAGAGGCAGACAAAAAGAACTTTTATTATTTAGAGTTGTTTACTAGTGGGAAAACAAAGGGGCATTATTACCATTTGGGCATTGCAGATGGGGAATTTGTTTGCAAAGCAAGGAAAATTTAAACAGGTCGGGAAAAAAGT
>JAODAL010058506.1:0-22047 GCA_025379985.1 Phyllomedusa bahiana
GTTTGGGTGTCCTAAAAACGGAAACAACTGCCCTTGGGAGTTGCCGCATACAAAAGTGTTGGGTTTGTCATAGCATGCACCAGATTTTGCCATAGGACAGTTCATACATCTATAGAACAAGGCTAGGACAGGTTTTGTAGGTCAAAGCATGGCAGAAAACTGGCGCAGCCCCATTCATACATGTCACCCTTAGTCTTACTTCCTTTTGTTCTCCAACAAGAACATGGAGGAGATATCTGGTGGGGTGAGACAGACAGCTTTAAGGCTGAAGGATATTCTCTGCTTGACCGAAGAAGTGCTGAGCAAGTGCCATTGTAGTTTTCTCCTCTCCCAAGCAGAGAAGACCTAGAGGACCTTTTATAGCACCTGAAAGGGGTTTTCTCACCATTCTGTTTCACAGAGCCCAAACACCTTCAGACTCACACTGCTTGGTCCGACTGTGGATGGGTCTATGGCATATTTAATGCCACTATATCTAGCTGAATGATGCAGTGACATAAGTGCAGGAGATTTAATCTGTAGTAAACAAAAGCTACAGAGCTCCAAAGGTGTGAAAACAAGAGCTTTTCAAAGGTAAACAAGCAAATCTTGTTAGAGCTAAAACTTCTACTCTGTTCGACCATGGTGACATCACTCCTTGCTCTCTGTCTAATCAGGAAGGGAGAGAAGGACAGAAACCAGAAAAGCCTATGTGCACGCAATGTATTCAGTAAAAGTCTTCAATTAGAGAGTTGTAGTTCACAGTGGCTATACTCCGAACATACCTCTCTTGCTCGACCAGCGCCAATACAGTGAAGAAGGGGGCCTGTGGCTTGGCATAGGTGATGGCACTCCTATTCCCCCAGGGCACACCCCGATAGTGGTGGTGGTCTCCTGCCCTTTGATGGCTAAGAGAGGGGCCCATGGTGTTGTGCAGGTACAGAGACAGAGGACTGGATGGGTTAAAACAAGAACAGATCCACCATATTGTCCAGTAAGCTATCACAAATAGATATCACTTCTCTTGTAAACAGTACTTTCTTAGCAAGCGCAAAGCAGCAGCAGGGAGCAATTCTCCAAAAGAAAGAGTCACTTTGAGATTCCAGATATTGACTGCAAGGAGTTAAGCAGGAAAACTGACAGTCTATTACTTTCTTTGAATTTCAGCTTTGACAGCAAGGGGTACTCTCTTACCCCAGGAGAACTAGATTGGGTTGTTGGGTTCGGTCAGAGACCAAAGCTGGACATCAACTGGTCCGTAGGCCAACGCAGGATGGACTTTGCACTTTATTTCCATAAAATTTCAGGACGCTGGCCAAACAATAAGGCTGGGTCTGGTTGCTGCAGACTGACCAGGAACCTAGAGCAGAGGGTCATGTCACTCCATCCATCTTGTAGATGTCAACCACTCAAGAACCTTAGCACCAAACAACTAGGGACAATTTATAACCTTTCCCCCTTCCTATCTGGTTACCATGGGAACAACTTCTCTGCACCTGGTTTGCACATTAACATTAAAGAACATTAAAGTGATCATTATATCATTACCCACTAAATGCAATAAGACTACATGCAGATAAGCATTTCTTTCAGTCCATAAAGTGAGGTCAGAATGATTGGCTATTCAGGTGTTTTACCTCTTTACTAATTAGCTAGAAAAGAACAAGATTGTATATGAAATTTTAAATTGCATAGGACTGCCGAAATAAAGAAAAAATACTGACAAAAAAACTCTGTTATTTAAGAATATTGGTTTTAACAAAAAAAAAAAAAAACCTCCTTTCTTATGACAGTGTCCCTTTTTGACTCTAGGAAATCTCCCCTTTTCCCAGAACCCTTTGGACTTAATTGATTTTAAAGAGAACCTGTCCCCTTGCTGAGGACAACACAAACTAGTGTCAGATCTGCTGTTTCCAGCTCTGTGTCCCTTATTCTGTAAGATGCAGCAGTTTTTTGTATTTAATGCTCAAATCTGCAGTTTTCAGCCAGAAGAGTCATTTGAAGAGTCAGTTTTTTTCAAACCCCGCCCACCTGAGGCTAGCCCCGCCCACCTCAACTGATAAACCTATTACTTTGAATAGGTAGAAACATGTGAATAACTGCCAGGTGGGCGGGGCTAGCCTTTGGTGGGCGGGGCTAACACCTGCTCATGAATAAGATTTGAGGGGTAAATGCTCTAAAACGACTGCATCTTACAGAATAAGGGACATAGCGCTGGGAACAGCATGTCTGACACTAGCTTGTACTGCCCTCAGCAAGGGGGGCATCACCTATGCGACAGGTTCCCTTTAAGAAAAGTTTCCATTTAAATTGGTCTGAGCTGCAATACCAGACACTGCCATGAACAGGAGTGGCGCTGTTTGTGGAAAAAAAGCAGATTCAAACATATACAATCTCTTTAAGTGGGAAACATCCAGCGTGTAATAACTTAGCAATGCTTCACTCCTAGTCACAGATTACCAGGTTAATGACCTCTGCGAGTTAATGTGCTTGACATAAGAGAAATGGAAATCTGAACTGTTTCTTGTAAGTGAAATACTGAAGCAATGAGCGAGACATTAACATGAATGGAATCTATTGATTGAGCTCTGCCGCGCCGCTTCCATTGCAATGCATTTTCCAGGAGTGAGGTCGGGAAGCTCTGCTCGCCGCACAATGAACCTTCATCAATCCGCAGTCACCGACATTGAATACAAAAATAAATGGAAAAGAGCTCAAAGTGATCAAGCTGAACACAAGAATGAGGGCGGCAGAACATCAGGCGGAGAGAGCACAGCTGCCTCCATCAGCAGCAAGCACGGATAATGCAAGAAGATTATATAATAAAAAACTGAAAAAATGTCTGAAAACTTTCATAGAAGTGAAGCACAAGTGCTGCCGTCATCTGCAGCGTCCGCTCCATTCACTCTCTAGAGTCTTAGAGAGTCTTAAAGGCAATGTGTCACCTAGATTTGCATATTACTAATTAAGACCAGATACTGATACACATTCGGCACCTCTAAGCTGTTTTTGTTTTTTAATTGTAGATATTTAAATTCTGCTTTCTGTATATGATTAATGGAGGCGGAGCAGCCATCTTGCCTGAGCTTCTTTCTTTTAGCAGCATTTTGAGGGTTGCTTTACTGCAGCTTAATGGACATAGGAGCCTGTAAACAGGAGCAGACACAGTGATTTCTACAGGAGAGTTTTCTGGCAATGCTCTGTGACCTGGGCCAAAATTAGTGTGAAAGGAGGAGGAGAGAAAAAAGGAGACCGTTACTGTGAATGGTGGATCCTGTGTTATCTACTTATAGATGTCACCTGTCAATGTAATCCTGCCTGTGATGAGGAGACTGCGGAGAAGTGATCTCTACAGAACAGGAGGGGTCAGTCTATAGTGAATGGTGGATCCTGTGTTATCTATATATAGGTGTTACTGTTCAGTGTAATCCTGCTGTGGTGAGGAGAATGCAGGGAAGTGATCTCTACAGAACAGGAGGTGTCAGTCTATAGTGAATGGTGGATCCTGTGTTATCTATATATAGGTGTCACCTGTCAATGTAATCATGCCTGTGATGAGGAGGAGACTGCGGAGACGTCATCTCTACAGACCAGGAGGGGTCAGTCTATAGTGAATGGTGGATCTTGTGTTATCTATATATAGGTGTTACCAGTCAGTGTAGTCCTGCCTGTGATGAGGAGGAGACTGCGGAGAAGTGATCTCTACAGAACAGGATGTGTCATGCTAAAGTGAATGGTGGATACTGTGTTATCTATATATAGGTGTTACCTGTCAGTGTAATCCTGCCTGTGATGAGGAGACTGCAGGGAAGTGATCTCTACAGAACGGAGGTGTTTAGTCTATAGTGAATGGAGGATCCTGTGTTATCTATATATAGGTGTCACCTGTCAATGTAATCCTGCCTGTGATGAGGAGACTGCAGGGAAGTGATCTCTACAGAACAGGAGGTGTTGGTCTATAGTGAATGGTGGATCCTGTTTTATCTATATATAGGTGTTACCTGTCAGTGTAATCCTTCCTGTGATGAGGAGACTGCGGAGAAGTGATCTCTACAGAACAGGAGGTGTTAGTCTATAGTGAATGGTGGATACTGTGTTATCTACTTATAGGTGTCACCTGTCAATGTAATCCTGCCTGTGATGAGGAGACTGCAGGGAAGTGATCTCTACAGAACAGGATGAGTCAGTCTATAGTGAATGGTGGATTCTGTGTTATCTATTTATAGGAGTTACCTGTCAGTGTAATCCTACCTGTGATGGGGAGACTGCAGGGAAGGGATCTCTACAGAACAGGAGGAGTCAGTCTATAGTGAATGGTGGATCCTGTGTTATCTATATATAGGTGTTACCTGTCAGTGCAATCCTACCTGTGATGAGGAGCCTGCGGAGAAGTGATCTCTACAGAACAGGAGGTGCCAGTCTATAGTGAATGGTGGATCCTGTGTTATCTATATATAGGTGTTACCTGTCAGTGTAATCCTGCCTGTGGTGAGGAGACTGCGGGAAAGGGATCTCTACAGAACAGGAGGGGTCAGTCTATAGTGAATGGTGGATCCTGTGTTATCTATATATAGGTGTTACCTGTCAGTGTAATCCTGCCTGTGATGAGGAGGAGACTGCGGGGAAGTGATCTCTACAGAACAGGAGGGGTCAGTCTATAATGACTGGTGGATTCTGTGTTGTCAAGAATTGAAACCAGAAGTTTCCATCCACTATATATAAAGCCCCATCTGCAGGTTTCTCCATCCCCAGTAAATAAAGCCCCATCTGCAGGTTTTTCTCTCTGACATAAATTCAGAATAAACCTTCCCCATTTTAGGTCAATTAGGAACCAAAATTATTTCTATTTGCCAAATGCAGAATAATGAGAGGGAGAATTTTTAAGGCAATTTTATTACTTTCTGCAAAGTCAGAATATTCCATACACTGGGATTACTCCGCCTTTAAACAAATTGGGACCGCCCATATGATTAGGTCAGGTCTTTGGAAGCTTCTGATCGGTTTATTGGCAAAATCTGAGTTAATTAGAGAAACAGCTGTGGATGTATTTTATAACAAACCAGAAACACACTGCTTCTGTGTGTAACATCATGGGAAAGTCTAAAGAACAAATCAACCCAAGAACAAAAGCAAAAGACCTTGTAAAGATGCTGGAGGAAGCTGGTAAGATTGTGTCATTATCCACAGTGAAATGAGTACGGTATCAACATGGGCTGAAAGGCCTCTCTGCCAGGAAGGAGCCATTAATCCAAAAGAAACATAGAAACGCCAGATTCATGTTTGAAAATGCACAGGAACAAAGACCTACATTTTCGGAGACATGTCCTGTGGTCTGATGCAACTAAAATCGAACTGTTTGGCCATAATGACCATTGTTACGTTTGGAAGAAAAAGGGAGAAGCTTGGAAGCTGAAGAACACCATCCCAACTGTGAAACACGGGTGGCAGCTTCATGTTGTGGGGTTGTTCTGCTGCAGGAGGGACGGGGGTACTTCACAATATAGATGACATCATGAGGAAAAAAGATCCATGTGGCAATACTGAAGCAACATCTCAAGACATCAGCAAGGAAGTTAAAGCTTGGGTGGGAATGGGTCTTCCAAAGCTACTGCCAAACTGGTTACAAAGTGGCTTAAGGAGAACCAAGTCAATGTTTTGGAGCAGCCATCACAAAGCCCTGATCTCAATCCTATTGTAAATTCATGGGCAAAGCTGGAAAGGCCGGTGCGAGCAAGACGACCTCCAAACATGGCTCAGTGACACCAGTTCTGTCAGGAGGAAGGGGCCAAAATTCCTACCAACTATTGTGAGATGCATGTGGAAGGATCTAGAACGTTTGACCCAAGTCATATAGTCTAAGGGCAATGCTACCAAATACTAATGAAATGTATGGAAACTTTTGACCTTGCAAAATTTTCTGTGTAGGTGTTACCTGTAAGTGAAATCCTGCCTGTGCTGATAAGGAGACTGCGGAGAAGTTATCTCTACAGAATGGGAAGTGTCAGTCTATTATCAAGCCTTAGTGGCCAAAGGGAAGTTTCAGAATTTTGTGTTTTCTCCCATTATTTTCCATCACTGCCTTAATTCTCTTGGGTATGGAGGTCTCTAGAGCTTCACAGGTTGCAGCCAATGAAATCCTCTTCCTCTCCTCCATGATGACATCACGGAGCTGGTGGATGTTAGAGACCACCTTCCGTTTGAGGAGGCCCCACAGATACTCCATAGGGTTTAGGTCTGGAGACATGCTTGGCCAGCTCAGCACCTTTACCCTCATTCTCTTTAGCAAGGCAGTGGTTGTCTTGGAGGTGTTTGGGGTCGTTATCATGTTGCAATACTGCCCTGCGGCGCAGAAGAGACGGGAACATGCTCTGCTTCAGTTGGTCACAGTAAGTTTTGGCATTCATGGTTCCCTCAATGAACTGTAACTCTCCACAGCTGGGAGCACTCATGCAGCCCCACTCTCTCCACCGTGCTTCACTGTAAGCAGACACACTTGTCTTTGTACTCCTCACCCTGTTGCTGCCACATACGATTGATACCATCTGAACCAATTAAGTTTCTCTTGGTCTCATCAGACACAGGACATGGTTCCAGTAATCCATGTCCTTAGTCTGCTTGGCTTCAGCAAACTGTTTGCAGCCTTTCTTATGCATCATCTTTAGAAGAGGCTTCCCTCTGGGACGACAGCCATGCAGACCAATTTTATGCAGTGTGGAGCGTATGGACTGAGCACTGACAGGCTGACTCTCCAGTCCTGTAACCTCTGCATAATGCTGGCAGCACTTATATCTGGATATGACGCTGAGCACGTGCACTCAGCTTCTGTGGTCGACCATGGCGAGGCCTGTTCTGAGAGGAACTTGTCTTGTTAAACCTCTGTATGGTCCTGGCCCCCGCGCTGCAGCTCAGTGTCAGGGTGTTGGCATCTTCTTATAGCCTCTCATCTTTATGTAGAGCAACAATTCTTTTTTTCGGATCCTCAGACAGTTCTTTGCCAGGAGGAACCATGTTGGACTTCCAGTGATCAGTATGAGAGAGTGTGAGAGCAATAACACCAAATGTAAGACACCTGCCCCCATTCACACCTGAGACCTTGTGACACTAACGAGTCACATGACACAGGGGAGGGAAATGACAAATTTGGCACAATTTGTCCATTTTCACTTAGGGATGTACTCTCTTTTGACCCCAGCGGTTTAGACATTGGAGTTATTTTGAGAGCACCACATTTACACTGTGATACAAGTCATGCACTGATTACTTTACATTGTATCAAAGGGTTATATCCTCAGTGTTGTCCCATGAAAAGATAAAATACAATATTTACAAAAGTGTGAGGGGTGCACTGACTTCTGTGAGATACTTTATATAATGTGAGGGGTGTACTGACTTTTGTAACGTACCATAAAAAGGAAAGTAGCAAGACTCAGTAAATCGGATGTGATTTGAGGAGTGTTACAAGTTATCTCTCATGAGCCTATATTTAAATTTCATTGGAGTGACTAATGGTGTATAAGACTGCATACACCTAAACGGTCTCTCTCACTAATAAGGAACATATCCCTTTTGAGGTGGGCGCTATTCACACACAGCCTTCATTCCAGCACATTTTTTCATGGTGTTTGTATTGTTGTTGTCACTATGTTTTGTTACATTGAGAAATGCTGCAGCCGGACGTTACTTAAAGGGGTTGTCCATGTTCTAGAAAAAAGTAATATTTTACTCCAGGGGCCCCATTAAAACAAAAAAATCTTATTCTTACCTAACTCCAGTTCCAGCTCTGCGTCTCCAAGGTATTTTGTGGACACAGCGTCCCTTCCAAATGGGCAAGTCACCACTGCTGATTGGCTTCTGCGGTCACATGCCTCTACTTAAACCATTATTTAGTGCTCTTCACTTATGAACTGTGATGTAAATAGAGGGAAGTGTCCGCTGCAGGGTGACCTGTCCAATTTGGAAGTGACGGAGGGTCCCAGAGGACCACGAGATCCAGCACTGGAGGTAGGCATGTATAGGTCATGAACAACTCCCTTTTCAAAAACTATAGTGCAATATTAAAAAGTGCATTTCGGGGTATGCTTTTATTTTTTACATCATGCTCCTGATAAGGTTTTTTTTTTTTTTTCTTTTTTGGTGTTTTTTCCATAAATTTCTCTTTGTTAAAATTTAAAAACATCAAATAAAAAGGGTTTTTAAAATGTTTTTTAAAAAAAAAAAAAAAAAGAAAGTTAAAAAACAGCAGGAAAATTTCAAAAAAAGGGGAAATTTATGGGTTTTTTTTTTAAGCTTTTTTAAAAAGCTGGAACATAAAGTGCAAAGAAACTAAATGGGTTTAACCCTAAAAAGACGGGAAACCTCCCGGGTTAAAAGGGCTCCTATGGTCTCAGAAAATTTTGGGCAGGATGCGCGGGCTGAAAGTTTTTTTCTTCTTCTAGACATAGAACCGGTGGAGGCTTATAGTTTCCCCAAAACCCGGGCCCCCACAGAATGCGGGAAGGGCCACCTTGGGGGGTAAGTACAAAAAATGTTCTTTTAGAAGCAAAACCTCCTTGTTCCCAAAATATAAAACCACCCCCACATTGGGGAACATAAAGACCCCTTTTTTCCGAAAAATATAAAAAAAGTTTCAAAATGAAAAACTGCCTAAAAACTCTCCACTCTCTCTTTCCCTTGCCCACTTTGGGAGCCCCAGATTTCCTTGAAGGGTCCTGGGGTGTCAAACCCTGTAAGTTGAAAGCGGGGGCCCCCTCATTCTCAAACCCCACAGCCCAAAACCCCTCCATAGAGTTCGGGGTGCCCAGACCCCAGAATTTTGGGAGGTACCCCCCCCAAACCCGGGGGCCCGGGGAACCTTTGAAGAGTCCTGGGTTTTTCAGTCCTTTCAAGGTGGGGCCCCCATGTTTCTCCCCCCGGAGTAAGCCCCTGTGAAGATTTCCTGTGGTGTAAAACCTGTAAGTTGGGGCTTCTTTTCTCTAATCCCCGGCCCATCCTCTGTAGGGTTTCCCAGGCGCTCCCTAATTTTGGGGGAAAAAAGGTTTTCAATTTCCAGAGAAAAAAAGCCTTCTTTACCATAAAACTGAAAACCTCCGGGGAATACCCGCCTGGGGAGCCGATAACAGAAGGCGGGTGAGGGTTCGGGAAAGGGTTTAGCTAACCATTCCTGCTAAATAATTTATTTGTACTTACGTAAATAGCCCATTTAGGGTTTGGAAAAAAGACTTATGTCCATTACTTATAGTTTCTTTTTTTTTCCAAGTTTGTAAGGGCCAAAAAAAAAGACGAGACGCCCAAACCTTTTTCACCTGCTGTGCTAAGGTGTTAATCCAAAAGGAAAGGAAAAAAACCCCAATGAGGTAGAAGCCAATTCCCCCCAAAATTTTGGGGAAAAAATTCCGGCCCGGCTCCAATCTGGCAATCAGAATAATCCCTGGATCCTTTGGACCCCTCTCCGAACCCTAGACACTATAACTTGTTATATTTTTAGCCCCCGAAACCTTCCAAACCCTTTTTGAACTCTTTTGTAAATTTCACCATGACAAGTCCCTCTGGAGAAATTCCCCATTTCCTCACGCTCTTCCCATTTAAAGAATCCCTTTCTATGTTATGTAAAAACTTTCTTTCCCTCAAGACTAAAAGGACCCCCCATTTTTCTGATACACCCCTGGGAATAAAAAAAATTTTTGGGAGGGGATCTCTATATTAAATTTTGGATGTTTTTTAAACATATTTTTATGCCCCCTAAAGCCGCCTTTTTTCTCTAAACTAAAAAAACCCCAAATTCTTGCTAATTTTTTCGGGGTACTGTAGTCCCCCCAAGTTTTTTTTATTATTTTTTTTGGGCCCCCCTTTGTTCCCCTGTTCAAGCTCTACAATCTCTTTCCTTTTGCACTGGTTGCCCAAAACTGACACAATATTCCATTTTTGGGGTCTACCAGTAAACTTTATAAGGGGAGAAAAAATGTTCCCTTAATGGGGCCTCTATCCCCCTTTTAATGCACCCCATTGTTCCTATTTGTTTGGCAGCTGCTGTTGACACGGGCTGCTCCCAATTAATTTACTGCCCCAGGTTTCCCCAATTTTTTTCCCCCGGTCATTTTTCCCCCACCCTTTTTTTCCTTTAAAAAATGAAATCATGAAAAGGTTTTTTTCCTCCCCCAGGTGCAGAACCCCTTGCATTTACCCAAGGGAAAACCCTATCACCCCATTTCCCTGCCCAGGCCTCCAACTTATCCAACCCCTTTTGGGAATAACACTTTTTCCCTTATTGTGTTGATTACTTTACAGAGCTTAGAAATAATCTGAAAAAGATCGTTTATTTTTCCTGTGTTTTCCCCTGTGTAAGATCATTAATGAAAATTTAAGAGGATAGGGCCCAATCCCGGGCCCTTGGGGTTTACCCCACTAGTAACAGCAATCCAGTCTGAGTATGTCCCGTTAATTACTACCCTTTGTTTTTATCAGTAAAGCCATTTGCTTCCCCACTTGCCCCAACCTTTTTCCCCCAGCCCCAAGAAATTCTCATTTTAAAAAACCAACCCTTTTTTTTGTGGCACGTTTTAAAATGCTTTCGAAAATTTTGATATATGACCCCAAAATTGCTTAACCCCCAAATCCATCGGGGAAATCACCTTTAATAAAAGCTGATGAATTAGTCAAAGGGGGGGGGGCCCGACCCTTTCCAAAAACCCCAAAGCTGGAACGGCGTTTTAAAATTTATTTTCAGTGAGATACTCCAGGATAGCATCTCTAAAAAACCTTAAAACCATTTTCCCCAAACAACAGAGGCAAACTTACCGGCCTATAAATCTCCGGATCACTTTTTTGACCCCTTTTTGTAATTTTGGCCCCCACATTTGCTATGCGCCAATCCCTTGGGGGCTTTCCCGTTATTTGACAAAAACCCTAAAAAATTAAAAATTTGGGGGCCCTTTTTATGACACACTTAACTCCCTTAGGGGGAAAAGTGGGTGTATGCCGTCAGGGCTGGGGTTTTTCTTTTTTTAAACTTCCTAAGGGGGAGCTGCATTCTTCCTGGGTTTGACAAGAAAAAATTTAAAATTGGAATTTTCCTCCCCCCTTTTTATCATTTAGGAAGCTCAACCTCCTCTTTAAATAAGGGGAGAAAAAAGGGTTTTAAAAGGTTTTGCTTTTAATTTCAACGCCCCTAATGTCCCCTCCCTCAAATATTTTTCAAAAAGGGGCCCAAAATTTTCGTTTGAAACTTTTTTCTATTTAAAATAGTTAAAAAAAATTTTGGGGTTTGTTTTTTCTTTCTTTTAGCAATATGTCTTTCCCTCTCCAGCTTTACTTCCCTTTTTCTTTATTTTCACACTTTTTTTTTTTCCCTAAAGCTTCTTATGCCTCTTTCCCCTAAACCCCCCCCGTTTTAGTAGCTGAAACGCTTTCTTTTTTTTTTTATTGCCTCTTTTAAAATCCCTGTTGATAAAATTGGGTTTTTTTTCCCGTTTTTTTTTTAAAATTTGGTTTTTTTACCTCTACATGGTAGCCCGGGTGTTTTTAAAAATATCCAATTTTTTAAATTTTTTTTTGCCAATTTTTTAAAAACATTGGGCCCAGTCAAAACCCGGGTTTTGGCCTCCCCAAAACAGAATAAAATTAGCCTTCCCAAAATTTTTAGTGGTTTTTTTGGCTCCCTTTACAAAAAAAATCTATTGAAATAAACGAAAAATTTTTTATATTTTGGGCCCTTTTTCCCCAGGGGGCCCCCCCTGAACCTTTGTTAACTCTGTAAAGGGCTATTAGTCTTTTTAAATCTAAAAGGGGCCTTTTTTAGTCGGTTCTTGCAACCCTTTGGCCCAAAAGGGAATTATCATTTTGTTATTTGGGCAAAAACCTGTTTTTCCTTTTTGAAAAGCTACAGGGTTTCCCGATTCCCAATTTTTGTCTGGATGTTTAAAATCCCCAAGGAATGAGTCGACCTCATTTGATTAGCCCCCTCACTATTTGCCTGAGGAGTACATCTTTCCCTGGGTTTTTGTTTACTTGGGGGCCCATACAGCCCCTATTAATATTTTTTTGTTTTTGTTAAACCCCCCGAATTTTTTTCCCAAAAATGATTCCACTGTTCATTACCTGTACCTTTTTTCTTCCGCAATTTTTGGGTTCAGACAGGGGTTTTACATAGAGACAGACACCCCCCACCCTTTTCCGGGCTTTTTTTAAACCTTTCCCAAATAGAATGTAATCCCGTAAGTTAAACCCCCCAGTCGTAGGGTCTGTCCAGCCATGTCTTTTGTTATCCCCCTATGTATTTTTTTCTTCAGCTTTGTAATTTTTAGTTTATTTATTTTTTTTGGGCGGGCTCCCGGCATTGGTCAGCAAAGCCCAAATTGAGATTTTTCAGTTTTTTTCCTTTCTTTCCCCGATTTTTTAACTATTGCTCCCACCCCCTCCACTTTCCCCCCCCCCTGTTTTTTTTCCTAATTTCCCAAGCTCTCTATCTTCACTACTTTCTCTATCTTTTTTAGTTTCCCTCCCCCCCGTCCCCGTTTAAAAATTTTTTTCCCAAATTCCTGGCCTTTTGTCCCCCAAACAGGTGCACCCTCCCCCTTTTTGGGGGAAACCCATCCCTAGCATGAGCCTGTAGCCAAAAACAGAAGGCAGCCCAGTTCTCCCAAAAAAAACCCCAAAACCCTCTTCCACACCAATTTTTGGCCTTATTCACCCTCTCTGATCTCCCCTGCCTCTTGGTGGGGGGGGCCCCCCGGGCAGGAATTTTTTCTGAAAAAATTACCCCCGGGTCCTTGCCCTTTAGTTTTGGCCTAAGTCCCTGAAATCTTTTTTAAGGACACTCCACCTACCTCTAACCTTGTCATTGGTGCCAATGTGCACCATGACAGCTGGATTCTCACCAGCCCCACCCAGCAATCTGTCAACCTGATCCGCGATATGTCGAACTCGGGCCCCAGGTAAACAACATACTGTTCGACGATCCCGGTCTTTGTGACAGATTGCCCTGTCTGTGCCCCTAATAATGGAGTCCCCAACTACTAGCACCTGTGTAGCCTGCCCTGCACTCCTATTCCCCATCTTACTGGAGCAGACAGGGGTAGTGTCTTGCTGCAGCAATGCTATTTCTGAGCCAATATCCCCCTCATCTGCCAATCTTGCAAATTTATTGGGGTGTACCAGATCAGACCTAGCCTCCCTGACACTCTTCCCTCTACCCTTATGTAGACATAGAAGATGTTATTATAATATAGATCCAGTCTGATTCCTCTGGGATCAGGAATAAAATATTCATTTAGAGGAAATTGGTTCTTGCCTTATGGGAGCCAAAGTTTTCTTCATTAGGGGAAACTAAGCTTAAAAATCCCCTCCTCTCCTACCTAAATCGACATCCTTCCCCACCCTTGGTTAAACTTGATGGACGTATGTATTTTTTCAACCGTACTATGTAACTAGCTTGAAGGAAGGAAAGAGAGAGGGAGGGAGGGAGAGAGGGAGAGAGGGAAGGAGAGAGGGAGGAAGAGAGGGAATGAAGGAAGGAAGGAAGGAAGGAAGGAAGGAAGGAGGAAGGAAGGAAGGAAAGAAAGGAAGGAAGGACGGAGGGAGGAAGGGAGGAAAGGAGGAAGGGACAGAGGGAGGAAGGAAAGAGGAAGGGACAGAGGGAGGGAAGGAAAGAGGGAGGGAAGGAAGGAAAGGAAAGGAGGAAAGGATGGAGGAAGGAAGGAAAGAAGGAAGGAAGGGCAGAGGGAGGGAAGGAGGAAAGGATGGAGGAAGAAAGGGAGGAAGGAAGGAAAGAAAGGAAGGAAGGACGGAAGGAAGAAAGGAAGGGATGAAGGAAGGAAAGAAAGGAAGGAAAGAAGGAAGGGAGGAAAGGATGGAGAAAAGGAAGAAAGGGAGGGAGGATAGGAAGGGAAAGAAAGGAAGATAGGGAGGAAGGATATAATTAACAATAATTGTAATAAATTAAAGTAAAATAAATACATACAATTACAAAACAACCAATAAATACAATAAAACAAGAACAGCTAATAAATATAATTCAAAATACAATATAAAACAAATACATAAAGACAAACTCAATTTCATTTTCAAATGTGTTTTTTGTGAATTATGAAGCCGTTCTCATTCCTATTAAACAAGGATCTTGTAGAGGAACAGAAAACAGAGGTTTATTATAAAGGATTATTCTTTGCTTTTTGGTGAGTTTATGGTGACATTTCCCTGACGATCTCTGCAGAGAATTTACCATAAAAGATCCCTTGTACTAAGTCAGGGAAGCCCCGAGCCGGCGACCTCTCTGCAGACACCAGAGATTGTTTTAGGTCAAGTCACCTCCAGTTTGTTAGATCCCATGGAGGAGATAAATACCTGCAGAAGGAGGGTCCTTACAGCTGGAGAAGTAGAACAGAGCGAGGGAGGAAACGCCTCATCTGAACACTAGGGGGAGTCTATAAACATTGCTGAGCACAGGAGGACACGACTCTGGGAACCGTCTGCAGAAAGAGACTGAGATGGTTAATCAGATTCTCATTTAATGCAGCATTAACCCCTTGGAGATTGATTTGTTGGAGGCTGCGTCACTTCTATGAAGGATCGGAGCAGTAACATCCATCAAACATGTGACCAGAGAAATGTTACATTCATTAACAATTTATAACAAATGTAACGAGCAGACGGAATTGATCACTGGAGGAGATGCCGGCGATGCCTGGTCAGGTCAGGATGCTGGAGATGCCGGCGATGCCTGGTCAGGTCGTGATGCTGGAGATGATGCAAAATCTGTTAAAAAATATTACAAAAAAAATGCCTGAAATTTGACCCTGAACCAAAAGATTAATGCTTGATACCGGCTCGACTGAACATTTTGTTTCTCTAATCCTATACCTAACAGTTACGGTACACCTTACTCCATTCTTGGCTGTGTTCTCTCCATTCTGTTCTATGGAGGTTCCCAGTACAGGGGAGCGCTGTGTTCTCCATTCTGTTCTATGGGAGTTCCCAGTACAGGGGAGTGCTGTTTTCTCCATTCTCCTCTATGGAAGTTCCCAGCACATGGGAGCGATGTGTTCTCCATTCTCCTCTATAGAAGTTCCCAGTACAGAGGAGAGCTGTGTTCTACATGCTTTTCTATGGGAGTTCCATGTACAGGGGAGCGCTGTGATCTCCATTCTGTTCTGTGGGAGTTCCCAGTAAAGGTGAGCGCTATGTTCTCCATTCTGTTTTATGAGAGTTCCCAGAACAGGGGAGTGCTGTGTTCCTTCCATTCTGCTCTATGGGAGTTCCCAGTACAGGGGAGCGCTGTGTTCTCCATTCTGTTCTATGGGAGTTCCCAGTACAGGGGAGTGCTGTATTCTCGATTCTGTTCTATGGGAGTTCCCAGTACAGGGGAGCGCTGTGTTCTCCATTCTGTTCTATGGGAGTTCCCAGTACAAGGGATCAGCGATCACTAATGGTGGGACCAGTTGTTTCTGTCTTCATTTATTAGATTATATGTATAATGTAGCCATTCTTAATGTAATATAAATATATACATTTCTACCAGATTTGAGACAATGTTTTTTGTAATTAAAGAAATTTACATCAGACGGTAAAATACTGTTTAAAGGGGTGTTATCGTTTGAGCTGTTCGGGCTGTTCAGTTAATTTTCTCAGATTTGAGTTTGAAATCCAGGGGCGTGTCTCTCCTGTCAGCAGGCGTGTCTCTCCTCCCAGGAGGCGTGTCTCTCCTCACTGAAGAACTGTGACATCATCATTTTCTATAAAGCAGGGGATGCAGAAGGTTGTCTGGATATAACATCTCTGTAGCCTCCTGCATGCTTATGTCTGCAGCCTTGAGGCTCCACAAGCTGCAGCAAGCACCTATTATATCTATTATATCTCTTAGTTTACACACTGAAAGCCAGCAGCTTTAACTTCTGTTCTAGTGGTGTTCACCCAAATTGTGCTGACAACAGGCAGAGATCTTTACTCAACTACAAGGACAAATGTCAGCTTCAAGTAAAGATCTCTGCTTGCTGTCAGTGACATGTGAGTGAAATTGGGGGGGAGAAGCACTCAGCTGAGACAAGACCCTGCTCAACCTGTCATAACTTGGCCTGAGTAGTGACAGAGTGTTGGCTTTGCAAGGAAGGGGTTTGGAGTTCTAGTCCCCTCACAGAATATCCCCCCCGACTAAATTCTACACATATGTAGAGAGACCTAAAATATATATGTCAATCTCTATAATGATATATATACACATACATAGCTCCCCTATATCATGTCTCATCCCCCAGATGTATATGCATTGTATCACGTATGTTGGAAGTGCTTGGTGTGACTGCGAGGATGGGACACTATATAGGGGAGCTTTGTGTGTGTATATAAATAAATTATAGTTGTTCACACATATATTTTAATATATTTAATTATGTGTACAATTTATAAAAGAAAAAAAAAATAAATACTGATGGGGCTTGAACTCCCAACCTCTGTCTTGCAGGGCTGATCACCTAAGCACTGCACCACACAAGCTTATACAGACATAGTGTTGAATCCTTATGTTATACACTACAGATGATGACGTCATAAGGAGGCGGGGCTTGCATTCGATCTGAGGAACAGAACGCCTTCTTTTCCAAGTAGCAGCTTAAAGGGGTTGTCTCGCTACAATGATTGGGTTTTAATTAAAAGATCTTTAAAAAACAAGCAGCTTTGCAATATATGTTCATTACAAATGTCCTACTGATTTTGAGTAAGCCCCGTTAGTAGTACTACATCAGCTTCTAAAATCTCTATAGCAGCTGACCTGTTGATCCTTATCTCACTGGCTGTCAGGTCTGTATGACTCATCAGCCTGTAAATACAGGTCGGAGCAGAGAGCCCCTCCCACACAGAATGCTTCTGTAGTGGAGGGAGGGGGAAGGCTCTGGCTTCTGTGTCTGTGCTGTGTTTGCCTGCTTCCTCCTGCTCTCTACACAGATAGATGTGACAGCAGTGACCCTGTGTGTTACTATAATCATGATGTGTCTGTGGAGCTGTCACTATACTAATAGAACAGATAAGGCATGTGAACAGTTCATGCTGTGCTGTACTAGTGACACATCCTGAGTATAGTAACACTTCCCAGCTGCCCTGTGTCTGTTCTGACAATGTAAGCTAAGCAGGGGGTATAGGAACACATGCATCCCCCCTGCTCTGGCTCCACACTCATAGATCAGCCTTCTCCTGTCTCCTGACTGTGGAGACGAGCAGCAAGAGCTGCAGCAGACCTAGGCAGGCACACACAGGGTTAACTCTGGCAGCAAACCCCCCCCCTCCCCCTTGCTGTATAGAAGTTACAAGGAGAGCTTTCTGTGTGCTGAGGGGAGGGGGGGAAGAGGGAGGAGAAGAGGCAGACAAGCGAGCACGCCCCTCAATTCAACTCCCAGCCACAGACAGAGGCTGAAAGCTTTTAATGAGACAACTCCTTTAAGGACTGGGTCTGTGAGGAGGTGAATCAACCTCTTGGCAAAAGCCCCTTAAACAGCCAGTAATTGCCCAGAACATTGACCCTAAAGCTGGGAGATGTACATAGAGGCAGCAGACCTTAGTTTCACTATCGATTTTCACAGCTCAGAGGGGAGTAAACACAGAGTGTGCAGGCAGCCAATCAGAGCGCAGGGGGCGTGGCCGGGGCATTTCTTGTCTAGGGGCGTATCCTATCAGGCTGAATGAAATGTCAGCCAGCCAATCACAGAGCAGGGGGCGTGTCTAGGGTGCAGGAATCGACTAGGGGGCGTTCTGACCAACAACAGCAGAAATAGAAGACAGATTTACAGAGAAGCTAATATCTGCTAAACCAAGTGACAGAGGTAATGCAACCCAATTACAAAAGTGCTTATTTTTACTGTCCCCATAATCTGAGACATGATCTTTGTAACGATAAAACCCCTTTAACCTTGCTCTGCTCCTGCTATTCACAACTGATGGTTGCGATCTGCACAAGAATGAACAAATCCTTTGTGATTTCTGAGGCTTTTTTTTATTTAATGAGTACATCGTCACCCATCACCTTATGTCTAAATTCTTACTTATCAATTCATTGTCTACATTGTTCCCTATCAACTCGTCTACATTGTTATTTTTTATCTCATTGTCTACATTGTCACCCATCACTTCATTGTCTACATTGTTAACTATTACCTTATTGTCTACATTGTCGCCCATCACCTTAGTGCCTATGTTGTTCCCTATCACCTCGTTATATACATTGTCACCTGTTATCTGATGGTCTGTATTGTTACCTATTACCTCATCTACATTGTTACCCATCACCTCATTGTCTGCATTGTTAGTTATCAACTCATTATCTATATTGTTACCTATTACCTCATTGTCTACATTGTTTCCCATCATCTCATTGTCCATATTGTTTCACATCAACTCATTCTCATTGTCATTACCCTTCATCTCATGGTCTATATTGTTACCTATTACCTCATTATCTACAATATTACCCATCACCTCATTGTTCATTTTGTTACCCATCGCCTCATTGTCTATATTGCTACCATTCAACTCATTGACTACATTGTTACCTTACACATAATTATCTACATTGTTACCCATCACCTCATTGTCTACATTGTTATCAATCAAAAATCTAAAAAAATCCCAACCCAATAAGATATAACTTTTAATAGATGTTAAAATGTTTTGTTAAATATATTAACAGGGACAACAAAAAACCCTTTCTTTTGTAAATCCAAGTATACACACCAGAAGAGATACTGTACAATTTCCTCCCTAATATATCCCTTACAGCAGATGTACCCTAGAAGGGCTCTTGGTGGTGTAACCGCCCCGATAAGGGCGACCCCACAAAATCTATCAAACCCTAAACAACTATCCCTAAGTACAAATTCAAAGGGAATTGTCTAAATCAGTGTTTGGGTAGGGTGAATCAAAGATAGACACAAACATAGCCACACATAGTAATTTATCTTGTCAGGTGACCAACAAGAATCAAATAGTGATTCAAAATAATTATATACAATAACCGTGTGGCAAATATATACCAAACAGAAAAAAAACTCCCCACTGGTAGATTTGTTTGGAAATTTGTCTTTGGGCCTTGAGACCTGGATTTGAATTGTTATCAATCAACCTCATTGTCTATATTGCTACCCTCCACTTCATTGTCTATATTGTTACCATTCAACTCATTGTTTACATTGTTATCCTTCACCTCATTATCTACATTGTTTCTCATCACCTCATTGTTTATTTTGTTACCCGTCACCTCATTGTCTACATTGTTATCAATCAAAAATCCAAAAAAAAATCACAACCCAATAAAATATAACTGTTAATAGATGTTAAAATGTTTTGTTAAATATATTAACAGGGACAACAAAAAACCCTTTGTTTTGTAAACACAAGTATACACACCAGAAGAGATATTGTACAAGGTCCTCCCTAATTTATCCCTTACTGCAGATGTACCCTAGAAGGACCCTGATAAGGGCAACACCACAAAATCTATCAAACCCTTAACAACTATCCCTAAGTACAAATCCAAACGGGAATTGTCTAATCAGTGTTTGGGTAGGGTGGGTCAAAGATGGACACAAACAGAGCCACACATAGTAATTTATCTCATCAGGTGACCAAAAAGAATCAAATAGTGATTCAAAAAATTGTATACAATAACTGTGTGGCAAATATATACCAAACCGAAAAAAACTCCCACTGGTAGATTTGTTTGGGAATTTGTCTTTGGCCCTTGAGACCAATATTTGGATTTAAATTATCAATCAACCTCATTGTCTATATTACTACCCTTCACTTCATTGTCTATATTGTTACCATTCAACTCATTGTCTAAATTGTTACCCATCACCTCATTTTCTATATTGTTACCCATTACCTCGTTGTCTATGTTCTAAAAGTAAGAATAAAAAAGAGGGTGCACACCTAGTGTAGTCTGAAAAAAGTAAAGTATTCAGAAACAAATGAGCTCGTACACTCTCCTACTGTGGATGTACTAATCTTTTGGTACAACTCAATTTGGAGTATTTCTGAAATAGCAGCGGGTGTTTGCTCCCCAAAGGCTGGAATCACCAATCACAGTAAAAAAAAATAATTAATAGAAAAATATAGAAAAAAAGGAAAGACCCATTTGGTGCTGATCAGCATGAAGATAACTGGCGACCAAAAAAAGGAATATCCAAAAGATATTTAAAGGTATTGCCCATTTTATTTGTTATTTGACAATAAAAGTAAGAAATAACTTTATAAAAAGTTAAAAGCAATACGTTTTTGCAGGGTCCCTCTGCGCCCGCTTCCTCAGGCATAACAGACTATCTCAAATAAACACAATGGGGCAGATTTATCAATAGTGTCTTACTTTTAGACAGTGTAAAGTTAGACTAGACAGTCTTACAATGCGCCCTATGTATCACAATAGTCATTCAAATTAAAAAAAACAGTGGCACATCATGGACTAAAGAAACTATCATAAAGGACATAGGAATTTTGGAAAAAGCATTACTGCTAACTAGGATATATGGAAAAAAATGAGGTTCTTAGTTCACAGTTCTGGCCAGAACTGCTTAAGCCCACTTCCGAAACTTCACCGGGACCTCAGGCAAGTGGGTCCTACGCTAACGTTACCTCTATTGGGTCCTATTCAGACCAGCACACTTCAGGGAGCGAAGAGACCTGCTTCAAAGCACACTGCACTGATTTAAAACCTGAGGAAGTGGGTGAGGTACAAAAACCAAAATGGAGTCCGCCACTACTCCCTTACATAAAGTCAAAAAAAAAAAAAAAAAAATTGGTTTTGCACATGAAAAAACTTTGTTTAAAGAAAGCACAAATGCACACTGGTGTGGCAGCAATACATATAGTCACTCAAATTCAAAAAACAGTGGCACACTATGGACTAAAGAAACTATCAAAAAGGCCATAGGAAATTTGGAAAAAGCATTACTGCTAACTAGGATATATGGAAAAAAATGAATCCTCATTTTTGGTCTGAATTTGGACCCAATAGAGGTAACGTTAGCGTAGGACCCACTTGCCTGAGGTCCCGGTGAAGTTTCGGAAGTGGGCTTAAGCAGTTCTGGCCAGAAGTGTGAACAAAGAACCTCATTTTTTTCCATATATCCTAGTTAGCAGTAATGCTTTTTCCAAAATTCCTATGTCCTTTTTGATAGTTTCTTTAGTCCATGATGTGCCACTGTTTTTTGAATTTGAATGACTATATGTATTGCTGCCACACCAGTGTGCATTTGTGCTTTTTTTAAACAAAGTTTTTTCATGTGCAAAACCAAATGTTTTTTTTTTTTTTTTTGACTATATGTATCACCGTGTTGATAAATAATGCGCAGGTTAGAGCGGTGTAGTCTAAGTTTTTATCATCTTTAAGTTGGCTTACTTTTGCGCCAGAATTTGGTCGCGATGCCACGCCCATTTTTACGAAGCCACGCCCAGACGAGGCGCAGAAGTGTCTGAAACTGTCTAAAACACATAGTAAATGGGGCGAAAAGCTGGTTTTTGCCGCAAATTGAGTCAGAATACTGGCGCAACTGCCTTGATAAATCTGCCCCTATGTCTGCACTATTTTGGTGCCAAATAGTGATTGATTTAAATTAACACAATAATACTTTTAATAATATAGAATAATATAGAAAAACTGGTACATTCGGGCTCCAATATAATATAGTAGAAACAGTTTTTTTCTCTAAAACACAAGTTTAAAAAGAACCTTCTGATTTTATCACTGCTGAGCTGCAACTGTGCCGCTTCCTGATTAACTTCTATTGAATCTCATTGCTGGCGCATTCCAGGAACCAGCACATTCTGTAACAACAGTGCTTATAGTTATATAAAACCAGCATCTCTCCAACTTCGAGGATCGAGACTGTGTCCAATTTGATAATTTTTAAATAATTAATTTGCATTTCATTGCAGGAAATTTGATACAGTAGAAAAACAGAACTTAATATTTGGTATAGAAACCTTTGTTTGTGATTACAGAGGTCAGACGTTTCCTGTAGTTCTCACCTCAGTTTGCACACACTGCAGCAGGAATTTTGGCCCCCTCCTCTATATAGATCTTCTCCAGATCTTTCA
>JAODAL010058507.1:0-22045 GCA_025379985.1 Phyllomedusa bahiana
AATTAAGTTTATTCAGAGGACATGGAGTATGGAGCACGGACAGAGAACAAAGTACAGACCATTTCCTCCAGCACGTTGAGTAAAATGAGAAAAAGAATGCCAAGAAAAAAGGGCACCTGGTGTAACAGGAGCGTTAACCACCAGTATTTCCAAATGAAGCTCAATTGGTCCACACTCATACGAAGGGGCAAGCGCTACCCAGGTCTTGACTGTGTACTGAGGAAGGCTGGAGTTCTCACACTTCCGCTTCCGCACTCTGCTTCAGCACGACAGTTTTCGTTGCTGCGTCATCAGGGCATTTTAACCTGCGTGTTAATAGATGACGGACGCCAGCCTGGGCTCTCACCGCACCCACTGTAACTCCGGCCCTGTGTCATGCTGTGGCCCAGGACAGGTATAGTCAATGTCCAGTGAAACTAAAATGGTGGTTGAAAGACTCCTTTTTCCGGCACTTTTAAATCTGGGGGTCATGCAGGTTTGGGGCTCATGCTGCGTTCCAGGACAGGGATATTCAATGTCCAGTTCAAGTAAGATGATGGTTCAAATCATACTGCCTTCTGGCACTTTTTAATTTGTGGGTGATGCAGGTTTAAAGGGGTTGTCTCACTACATTGATTCATCTCACCTCAGTCCTGTTTTCTTGGTTTCACTTTGAATTCAGGGGCGTGTTTACTGGCTTCTACTAGGCTGCAGTAGAAGCCAGGTCTGAAGCTATAGCGACCAGTGCTGGCAGCCTATCAGGAGAGAGTAAACAGGTCTGTAGCTATAGCGACCTGAGGAGCTGATGCAGCCCATACAAGAGTGAATATCTCAGAATAGGTAGGACACTGTTAATAGACACATATTGCAAAGTGACTTGTTTTTGTAAGATGTTTAACATAAAAAGCAATTCTTGTAGTTAGACAACCCCTTTAAGGGTCATGCTGTCGTACAAGACAGGGATAGTGAATGGTGGGTGTTTTTTTTCTGTGGCTTTTATAACCTAAGTGTGTTGCCTAAGATGTAGCATATATCCATTTGACTGTTGTGGATGTTAATTCCAGCTTCTCCAGCCCTGTTTGGGTGTAAGAATGAAGGTGTTGTTGCTCTCCCATAGATTTTAATGGTCATCGCTCATAATCGACTGCTCACTATCGAAAAACCTTATCGATGGTGGCCGACTATCGCCCGATGTCGATAGCCAACGTAATCGCTCAACACTAGTCTCCACCTTTACACCAGTTAGGCTATGTTCACACAGCTTTACTGCGGGGCGTAATTCCGCCCCGCAATTACGCCGCGTGGCCGGGGGCGGGAGCGGGGGAGCGAGCGGGGGGCGGCACTTCGCTGGCCCATAGACAGTCATTGCTAGCGGCGCTAGAAACGCCGCTAGAAAGTGACCTGTCAATTATCTCCCCACCCGGCGGAGGATTCGCCGGGCAGGGAGAGGAGATGTAATGCATAGTTCTCTATGAGACCTGTGCATTACCGTAGTTACTGGGACGGATTCAGCCCGTAATTGCCGCACTTCGGCGCGTAATTACGGACTGAATTATGTCCCAGAATAAGCCGTGTGAACATGGCCTTACACTGCAGGTTCAAACTGTCCAAAAACAGTTGGGACAAATCCAGACTGGAGGAATACTGAATGTTTTGTCTTTGCTGTTAATAAAAACACAATTTCCATGGTCTGAATTTTGAAATATTTTAAGATTTCCTCGTTATCTAAACTTTTCAGCAAAAGTGCTAAAAACCTCTTTTACAGGCTTATATCCAGCTAAAACCACCTTTTTCATATTTGGACATAAACTGAAAAATGTAGAAGAAAAAAAATCCAAACCTCAAAATTGAATTTTTTGGGTCATTTCACACATTCCTAAAAATTGGAATAAAAAAGTGATCAAGACGTTCACATGTCCCAAAATAGTACCAGTAAAAACTATACTTAACCCCCCACTCACTTCCATAGGTGAAAAAAAGTTATTGTTTGCAGAAAATTGCACTGAAATTCAAAGTTAAGAAATAGAGAATATATATATATATATATATTTTTTTAAATGCACTAAGACATAGTGAAAATCCTACACATTTGGTTTCACCGGAATCGTATCAACCTGCAGATTACAGATAACACATCCTTTAGACCAAAAATAGAAGTAATAAAATAAAACCCTTTCAAGCACGGCACAAGTACACTTTAACATTTCACCCAATTTGGAATTTTTTTTATAGTACATTATATGGTATGATCAATGGCACCATTAAAAGGTACATTTCGTCTTGCAAAAAAAAAAAAAATCCTGATATGTCAAGGTAGGTGGAAAAATGTAAAAAAGTTATGACTTTTGGACTATGGGAAGAAAAAAAAATATGATGGGATAGGGTTAAACCCCAACCCCAGTTTAATTATCCAATTAGGATAATCCTGGTGGAGAGAACCTTTAGGGTGCTTTCACACGGCGCGGTTTTGGTGCATTTTTAATGCGGTTTTTTGGATGCATTTTTTGTGCAGGAAGGCTTAACAATTAATGCTATACATTGTTGCACAAAAAACGCATCCAAGAAAACAACGCATCAAAACCGCACCAGAACCGCACCATGTGAAAGCACCATTAGGGTGCATCCCCACGGCATAGGACAAATACCGGCCGGTTTGCCGGCCGGTATTTGTCCTGTTTTGGGGCCATCCCCACGGCCGCGGGGGGGGACGGCTTTTCTCCGCGATTAGTGGAGAAAATCCCTCCCCCGTCACATAGAGAAGCACATAAGCACATATTCCGTCCGGAAACCGGACGGAAGATTGTGCTTCTACAATGTTTTGCGGCCGGACCGCTGGCGGCAAAACCGCCGGACGAAAAACCCGTGCAGTGGGGGCTGTTGCACGGCTTTTCCATAGAGCATAATTGTGCTTATTTTTAGCCGGTTTTTCAGGCGGTCTGAAAAACCACAAACCGGCTGTAAAACCGGCTGAAAAACCGTGCCGTGGGGACATGCGATTAGTGGTATTGGGTTGAGGCTGAATATTTGATACCTAAAACAAATGATAGCCAACTGTTCAGACAAAATGAAAGTAAATCCTTCAGAAACATATCACAGCCATCGGCTTCCACAAATAATATCTACATTTGTACAGACTTCCGACTTCCAAATGTCAGCGCATGTGTTCAATGAAAACATTTACTGTGCATGACATTCGTATTGTAGACGGTAACAATATTGCTACTATTTGTCTGATGTCAGTGCATGCACTGAATAGAAACGTTTACTATAGAGAACATTTTTTTTCTGACTCCTAGGATAGTGGCACTCTTAGATCCATTAGTGGTGACAGATTTATTTTTTGCGTTGCTTTTTACCGCTCACCTGATTGCAGCTCTAGTCCTTCACATATACATGTATTTATTTACTGGACCACTCTTTTAAATTGAGGATAATAAGAACTCTCATGGGTCCATTACCTGATCTTAGGCAGGGCCGTCTCAATGGTATTACAGGCCCCGTGCATAATAGTGTGCTGTACCCTGCCCAAATACATGACATCACATAAGGCCATGCCTCTAACCACCCACATTCACATCACATATCGTATCAGATGTCAGGACATCTTGTAGGCAGCATTCAGCCCACAAAACTAAGTGGCAGAGCAAGGAGCCAATGGCTCCTTGCATCACCATGGTTTTTAGGACTTACAATCACCACCTAGGGCCCTTGTGCTTGTGATTACCTTTGGCAACTGCCTAGCGTGCCCAATGGATAAGATGGCTCTGATTTTAGGATTAGCTTATTCCAAAATAGGAAAACCTCTCTCATTAAATATCTACCTATTAATTTGATATCTGTTTTCACACATGGGAGCAACGCTACCCACCTTTAATATGGGCACACTATCACAAGTACATGGTATATGGATACGTTTGCATTCTCCTTCTACTATGTCCACATATGCATATACAGATGCTGATAAGATCCACACGGTTAGGTTTCTGAGACCCTACAACTTTTTCCATAGCTTAAGATAAATTAGTGTGGCAGACACTGCCAGATTTCAAAGATACTGTCGTACAAAATATTGGCACTTACTTTTGGGACATACCAAGGGCCACAGGTAAGAAAACTGTCTAGGTCTAAAACTCACTTTGTTTCCCATAGACACCAATCAGAGCGCCCTTCTCATTTTTCCAGAGCACCATATGAAATGAGAGGGGTGCTCTGATTGGTTGCCATGAGTTTTAGACCACAATCCAGCTGATGTGTCTGTATGTGCTCTCCTATCCGTTTACTTCTCTTTCAGTGACTGGTGCTGAATCCTAAGCACCTGGACAGACAGTTATTTATCAGAATCAATAGAATCAGTATTAAATGACATGTGTGGTATTATTGGGTATGATGTTACGCTTCATAACCCAACTTATTGGCTCTAGATACAATGTCTCAGCTGGAGTCAGCGAAGGCACCGATCCCCGATGTTTAACCCTTTAGACTCTGCAGTAATTCCGTCTGCAGCATGTAAATTAATGGAGAACGGTGCAGCAGGCCTGCCTCGCCCGCCTGGAGGTTCGCCCCTGACTCTGCGCGACTGTTTCATAACAGTCGCGCAGAGCCAGCAGCTGCCGGTACAGGGAGAAGGTGGGATGGATCGTTCCCGTCCTGACTCCTCCCCTGTATCAGCGTCGCAGTGGGCGCACAGATTTCACCGCGCCCCCTGCAACGCACAATCTCCTTGGCTGGCAGCTCTGCTGCCGAGAAGATCTCTGACAGTGTAAGCAGCGTGATGACGTCACGCCGCTTACACCGCTCAGCAGCTCCAGACCGGGACGCTTGGACCGAGGTGAGTAATTTTTTGGTTATTTTATAATTACTTACAGGGGCATCACTGGCTAAAAGGGGGGCATCACTAGCTATAATGGGGGCATCACTGGCTACAGGGGGCATCACTGGCTACAGGGAGGCATCACAGGCAACAGGGGCATCACCTGGCTACATGGGGGCATCACCTTTCTACGGTTGCGAATACATTGCTATAGTGGGCTACTACCTGGCTACAGGGGTCATATTACATGGCTACCATATGAGGTTCTATAGATGGGGAGATGTATAGAGATAGGAATTGGTAGAGAAGTGCTGATAAATTGAGGAGTCTTAAGATATTTGTTTTGTAAATTTTACAGTGAAGAGTCGGGAGTAGTCATGGCGTCTGGGACAGATGGAAAAGAAGAAGAGAAAGAGAACAACTCTGCAGAGACGTCTCCAATGAGTGACTAGATATAAATTTATTGTTATCATTTATATGTCTGCAGAACCTGTGTTCAGCGGGTATCCATCATTGTATGGTCACTGTATGCCGGTAATATTGGTTGAAATATAATAGTTTGTATTCGGTAATGGTCAGTTTGTATTATTTAGTCACTATATGGTGGTGATATGTGTTCATGGTGTGGTGGTATTATTCGGTCACTGTGTGCTGGTGATATATGGTCTTGGTGGTCTTGGGATTCTGGTTGCTGTAGCAGTGTTATTTGGTAACTGTATGACTATAATTTAGCAGTTTTATATGTAGCAGTTTGTGGTAAAGCTTTTTTTAAATTTTGGCTTTTGTTTATTGTTATACAAATGTGGCGCCATATGTTACGGGTGTGTGGGATAGGGGGGGGATTTCTTCACCTCGCCCTGAGTGAAATGTAGCCTAGGAATGGCCCTGGCTGCAATGTTACCACTCCTACCAGTTTATAACCAGTCCTCTTACTCCTTTACTCTTAAGAGGGTCTATAATTGGTCTTCTGCTCCCTCACTCTGGAGCATATCTACCTTTGGTCCCATGCTCCCTCACTGAGGAGTGGGTCTATCATTGGTCCTCTACCTCCTCACTCTGGAGCAGGTCTATAATTGGTTCTCATCTAATACATAAATCAGTGGCACACTAAAGACTAAGTTAAACCTCAAGTTATATAGTAATATAGGAAATGCTTTTCATCTATGGAAAATATGAAAAAACTGGGACTCTTAGTTTACAGTATTTGATCAAAGATTTTATTAAGCTCACCTCCCAACACGTCAAGGGGTTCCCAGAGCAGGTGAGTCCCTACACTAAAACATGTTACCTTGCTAGGAGTCCATTCAGACTGCCACTTCCCCAGGAGTGATAGGAACCTGCAATTGAATTAACCTGCACATATTTAAATGAGGTGGTTGAGTGCAGCAAGCCAATGAGATTGCCATCTCCCAAATAACCAAAATGTAAAAGGGGTGGGCAAAAACAAAATAAAACTTTGGGAAAAAGTAAAACATAGGTGCAAAACTGAAAGGCAATTTCAAAACACCAAAAACAAAAAATCAGGGGGCACACAAAAAACTAAGAAAACCTCAAGTTTTTATAGGGAAAATAGGAAAAAAATTTACAGCTAAAGGGAAAAAATTTAAAAACCTGGGCCCCTTACTTACAGTATTTTATCAAAGATGTATTAAGCTCAAAACCCCCCCCCACTTTAAGGGGTTCCCAGAGCAGGTGAGCCCTACACTAAAACATTTAATGGAACCCCCAATCAAGGGGAACATGTTTTAGGTAGGACTCCCTGCTCGGGGAAACCCCCTTTACGTGTTGGGAGGGGACTTAATTCAATTTTGATCAAAACTGAAACTAAGAGTCCCAGGTTTTTTCAAATTTTCCTTAGCTGGGAAAGCATTTCCAAATTCCTTATAACTTTTAGGTTTTTCTTAGTCTTTGGTGGGCCCCGATTTATGAAATTTTAAGTAAAGTCCAAACCCTTTTAGTGTGCACCTATCTTACGTTTTTAAAGTTTTATTTAATTTTGTTTTTTTGCACAGCCTTTTTTTACATTTTGAAATCATTTTGGGGGATGGCAATCTCAATTGGGTTTCTTTACTAACCACCTCAAATTTTAAAAAAGTGCGTTTTAAATTTAATTGCAAAGGGCCTAACACTCCTGGGAATTGGGCATTTTGAATGGACCCTACAAAGGAACATGTTTTAGTGTAGGGACCCCCACCGCCCGGGGCCCCCTTTTTTGTTTTGGGAGGTGGCTTAATTTCAATCTTTGATCCAAAAAAGGTTAAAATAAGAAATCCCGGTTTTTCTATTTTTTCCCTTTGCTGTAAACATTTCCCAAAATTTCCTAAATAACTTGAAAGGGTTTTAAATTAGTCTTTTTTGTGCCACTGATTTATGTATTTTAAAGTATGTCATTGCCTTTCAGTGTTTCCCCCCTATGCTTACGTTTTCCCAAAATAATATTAGATTCACAAACCTTTTTTCATTTTTTTAGCTATTTTGGGATTGGGGAATCTCATTTTTTTTGCTGGGACTCAAACCCCCTCATTTAAAAGTGGGAGGTTAATTCAATTGGGAGGGCCTATCCCCTCCCTGGGGAAGTGGCGTCTGAATGGACTCCCACAAGGGATCAAGGGTTTTTTTGAGGAAATCAAAATGCTTGGAACCCCCTTTACTGTTTGGGGGGTTTAGCTTAAAAAAATCTTGAAAAAATACTGTAAACAAAAAGCCCCAGGTTTTTTATATTTTTTCCCTTTGCTGTAACCAAACATTTCCTATATTCCTATATAACTTTAAAGGGTTTTTCCCTTTGCATTATGGGGCCCCCTGATTTAAAGTAATTTAAAAGTAAGTCATTGGGCCTTTTAAGGGCACCAAAAAATTAGATATACGTTTTAAAGTATATATTAAATGTGGCACAGCCTTTACATTTTTTTAGTCAAATTTTGGGGGATGGCAATTTTCTTGGGTTGGGTGCACTCAAACCCCCTTTATTTAAATATGTGCCAGGTTTAATTTTAAAAGCAGGTTTTCCCATCACTCCCGGGGAAGTGGCTTCTAATGGACCCTACAAGGTAACATGTTTTTTTGTGTAGGGACTCACCTGCTCTGGGAACCCCTTGACGGGTTTGGGGGGTGGGGCTTAATACAATCTTTGACAAATACTGTAAACTAAGAGTTTTCCCCCTTTTTCTATTTTCCTTTGCTTTTAAAACATTTCCTATATTCCTATATAACTTGAAAGGGTTTTAACCTTTTTTCTTTAGTGTGCCCCGAAAATTTATTAATTTTGTTATGTTCCAAATTTCCTTTCAGGTGCACCTATGCTTACGGGTTTTTAAAAAATAAAATTAAATGTTGGCCCGCCTTTTTCATTTTTTAAAAAGGTTCTCAACTCCCTCACTCTGAAGCGGCTCTCAATTTGGGCCCCTGCTCAATTTTACTCTTTGGGTAAAGGGTTCCCATCAATTTGGGCCTTTTTTTTTTCCCCCTCTTGGGGCAGGGGCCCAAAAAATTAGTCCTGTTTTCTCACTCTGGAGCTGGTCTATCATTGGTCCTTTTCTTCTCATCTGGAGAGGGTCTACACTTGATTCTCTTCTCCCTCACTCTGGAGTGGATTTATAAGTGGTCCTTTGCTCCCTCATTCCGGAGCAGGTTTATAATTGGTCATCTGCTCCCTCAATAGATCTACAGTACAGTTTTCTAAAAGCTTATGACCAAGGGAACTGCTGACATGTACCTAGTCCTAAACATTGCAAAATAGAAAAACAGGAAAAGCCTTGGTCCTGGCTATAGACTGTTTACTTACACAAATATTTGTTCCTGCTCTTGAATCATTGAAATTGGTGCAAGGGTTATCTATCACATGAGTATCTAAAAAATATAATAAGGGACCCAAAGTTCACACTATCATACAAAGCAAGTATCAGGCTCCAGATCATGATGGAAGACTACTAACTGAGGGAGAACATAAAACTGGCAAGAAACCAACATTTAAATAGAACCAATTCCTAATAACAGGATGTTCATTTATTAAAAAAAATAACAATAAATGTGAGCTTATTGACTATTCCATGTGGATTTAATGAAGGCAATGGCCATAAGTGCAAATAGACGGGGTTGTTTTCGTTCCTTCGGACTCACAAAGGAAGAGTCAACAATTGTTGGACAAAAAAAGAGTTAATCTCCTTGTTGTAACTAGTGTTGAGCGATAACGTTGGCCAACGACAACGTTCGAAGGTTTATAGTCGACCATCATCGACAAGATATTCGATGGTCGATGGTAGATTATGATCGATGACCATTAAAGTCTATGGGAGAGCAACAACACCTTCATTCTTACACACAAACAGGGCTGGAGAAGCTGGAATTAAAATCCACAGCAGTCAAATGGATACGTGCTACATCTTAGGCAACACACTTAGGTTATAAAAGCCACAGAAAAAAAATCACAGACCATTTACTATCCCTGTCTTGTACCACAGCAGACCCTTAAACCCCCCATGACCCACAAATTAAAAAGTGCCAGAAGGCAGTATGATTTGAACCATCATTTTAAATTGAACTGGACAATAATATCCCTGTCCTGGAATGCGCATGAGCCCCAAACCTGCATGACCCCCAGATTTAAAAATGCCGGAAAAAGGACCTTTCAACCACCATTTTAGTTTCACTGGACAAATAAAAAAAAAAAAAACCTGTCCTGGCCACAGCATGACCCCAAAACCTGCAGACCCCAGATTAAAAAGGCCGGAAAAAGGAGTCTTTCAACCCCATTTTAGTTGAATGGACATTCACTATACTGCCCTGGGCCACAGCATGAGCCCCAAACCGCATGACCCCAATTAAAAAGTGCCGGGAAAAAAGGGATCTTTTCAACCACCATTTTATTTTCACGGGACATAACTGCCCTGCCGGGGGGTAGCGCTTCCCCCTCCGAAGTGGCCCAAAATTGAGCTTCACTTGAAATACTGGGGGTTAACGCCCCTTTAACCCCCGGGTGCCCTTTTTCTTGCTTTCCTTTTTTTTTACTCAACGTGCGGGAGGAAATTTTTGTCTCTGACTTTGTTCTCGTCCGGCTCCATACCCCAGTCCTCTGAATAACCTACACCCTAAAGTTTTCCTGTACCCCCTTGTAAATTCAGGGGAATTTTTTTTACCACTATTTTGAACAACAAGTTTTTTAGTAGTTTAATTCAAAAACACTTTTTTAAAATAGGAGGGAATCCCCCCCCATGTCTTTGTTTCTCTTTTTTAATTTAAAATAGGTTTCCTCAATACAGGGTTGCTAGCTATTTTAAAAATCTTGCAAAAAAAAGCATTTTTCAATAAAATTCCATTAACATGTCCCCTACCATTCCTGTTTCTGACACACCTCACCCTGAGCCACTCTTGAAAAATTGTTTAAAAACCAAAGTCTGTTAGAAACAACATTTTTTTTTTTAATAGACCTGTAGTATAGCTGCATTCACACAAAATGCCCCCAAAAATTCAAAACATGACCCTTGAGCCACTATGGCAATTGTGAAAACAAATTTCTGTTAAAACAATTTTTTTTTTATAATAGGACCGTAATAGCTGCAAAATGCCCCCCAAAAATCAAAACATGACCCTTAGCCACTTGGGCAATTTTGAAGAACAAAATTTTGTTAGAAACCTTTTTTTTTTTAATATGACCTGTAGTATTGCTGCATTTCAAAACGCTGACCAAAAAATTAAAAAATGACTTTTTCACCACGTTTTTAAAATTTTGAGGGAAAATGCCACTTAAAAGCCCCATTTTCTGTTCCCAAAGGGCCATAATATACTGCATCCACAGCAACATACCTCAAAACCATTGCAAACGAAAACTTCTAAAAATAAAGTGATAAAAGGGAAAGCGTGTTTCAGAAACCTTGCTGCTTTTTCAGTCTCCTCACACAAAAACCCGCAAAAAGAACTTTTGGAAAAGAGAATAAAAATGCAGTAAGAAATGATCATTTTAAAAAAATTTTTCAAGAGGACCATTTCTGTTTGAAGGAATGTAATAACCCGCAACTAATGGGTGACTGGAATTGGGGCCACAACACATCAGGATCCAGCCTATTCATTTTGATGAAAGTCAAACAATCCCATTATCTGGGGAAAGCCGGATGTTTTTTTTGTCTGTAATGACTCCTCCAGCGTGCTGAAGTCCCTCAATATGACGCTGGCGCTGGCGGGCAACACCTCTAGGGGGGCGGGCACTGGGCCCCCTTCTCCTTTTTGGATACCCAGAATCTTTTGGGGCCGGGAAAACTCAAAAACATCGGGGTTGAACCAATATCGTCCCAGATCTTTAACTGGTCTCGTGTGTTGGATGTTGCCACATTGCATGCTTGGTGAGGTGGTAAATAACGATTGCCAGAGTCACCCCTTAGGGTTCTGCCCCCCTTGCCTGCTGCTCTGCTACGCTACTTTGGGACTCTACGCTTTCACGTCGCGATGTGGTTCCCCCATGACATTTGAAAACTGAAGCAGACGCAAAAGATGTCCCAGTTGATTTTTCAGCAAGGTCTCCATTTTTCCCGCATTTTACTCTCTATTTTTGGGGGGTGGAAAGGAAAGTGCTGAGTTTTTATTTTGACCGGGGACCAGGAGGGTGGCCACCCATAACTTTGTTTATTTTTAAGGCCTTTAAAGCAGGATCATGTTGGAGGAAATGGAGCATCCAAGCACCATGTGAGATTTGGACCTTGTTTCCCAAGCCTCGGGGGTCAAAGGGGCACTAGCAAACTGATCTTCCTCTCTTCCTCCTCCGCCTCAATTCGCCCCAAACCCCTCTTCCAAGGCGGGGACGTGGGGTAACATTGGTGTCTAGGAAACCTCCTCCTCCTCCGCTTCCCCGGACAGCTTCAACACAGCCCTGACTTCCCTGAATATCACCCTGAGAGCGATGCCCACCTTGCACAGCCTGCCCCCGAACACTGCCTAATGAAGCCCCGAAAAATTGGAAACGGGGGGCCTTGGGGGATTAGGGAGAAAAAGGCCCCGTGTCCGCATCTTGTCCGTCCCTCCTCCGTCCGGGCGGACCTTGTTTTCAAGTGCCCAAACATTTTCCAAACTAAATTCACCACAATCTCATGCACAAGGCATTTCCCACTGACCATTTTGGTGGGTTCTTCAAAAATGGCAAGGATGGGGCAGACTCTTTCACCTGCCTCCCTCTCGGGGGTCAACACCCCGAGGTCCGACCGCTGCTTGTCAGGCCATGTGTCACTTCGTACTGCTAATGGCATTGCCTGCTGCCACAAAAAGCTGGAGCTTGGAGGGGGGAATTCCAGCTGGCCACGTCAACAATGAGAGTTTTTTGGGGAGGCCGGCTACGCTGCAAACCACCCAGGCGGGACGAAGCAGGGTGGAAGGCGAAGTGCGAACCGACTTTGAGCCTTCCTCAGCAGGCATCCAACCCGGGTAGCTCTTTAGAAAATTTCGGACCAAGGTTCATACATGGCCACAAGGGATGTGCTCCAGCCACCGATCTTAAGGGGGGCCAGCAATTCCCCCTTTAAACCGCACACCCCCCCTTCCCGGGCACAAGGTTTTTGGGCACCCACCCCGCACTCGGCCCTCGTTGCGGGGGAGCCGCCACAGTTTCCTGACCTGTTTTGGGGAAAGGGTCCCCCAAAGACAGAAAAATTTCAACACGGCCGGTTTCCGGGGCACGGTTTCCCCCAAAGGGAACCTTTGGGGGGAAAAAAACCCTGCCCCCACCCTGGGGGTTTTTGAAGAGCGTGCGCCGAGCCTAAAGGGCCCCCGTCACCCCCAGAGACATCCCCCCCTTACCCAGTGAGCTTCACAGAGATAAAAGGGGCCCGGGCCCTGCTTACTAGTCCATGTTGGGGGGTCAATGGACTTTCCCCCGGCCAAAAGATCAGAAAAACCGCTTGAAATTTTAGATGACACTTGGCTGGCCGGGCAGGGAGGGGTTTTTTCTGGCACATAAATCCTGCCAAAACTGGTTTTGGGGGCGGGAAAGGGGCCAATGACTGAGGGGAAACCCCCCCAAATCTGTGTCCACCGGGAACGGAAAGGGCCCAAACTTTTCCCAAGGGCCCCAAAAGCCTGGCAATGCCGACATTCAGGTTTTTGGGGTTTTTGATTTGGGTTTTTGGGTTTTGTGTTTTTTCTGCTCCCAAACCGGGAAAAGACAAAAGGTTTGGCTGCAAAGACTGCGCTGTAAACCGGGGTGCAGGTTTGTCAAAAATGGTGGAAGGAGAAGGGGTAGGATGGGTCCTGGGGGGTGCTGATTGGGACACGGGCGACGGGGGAGGGGTTTAAGCGGAAAGGGTGATCCCCGATCAAGCCCCCTGAGAACATGGGCAAACTGAGGAAAGCTTTTATGGGGGCGGAGGAGGAGGGGGCGGAGAAAAGAGGGTGTTTACAGTGGTTTGGGGCCCGGGGTCGGTCTGGGGCCTTTTTGGGCCCAAATGTTGCCTCCCTTTTCAACTCATGCCCTTTTGCGCATGTGACTAGACATGTTTGGGGGTGGTTTTAAACCCCCTAAGGTTCTTGCCTCTACTTATGCTTTTCGGGAAAAGGGCGGCATAGACATCGCCCGGGTGAATCGAGGCTTGCTCAAAGAAAGGGCCCCGGCTTGGAGGTCCTGGACCTTTTTTTTACGGCGATAAGCCCAGGAGGGGGGGGTTTCCTGACCGTGGCTGGCGGAATCATATCAAAACGGACTTCTGCGACCGCCCCTCCCTTTTTGAGGCGGAACCCCTACTGACACTCCCCATCGTCTTCCTTTCCCCGTCCCTGAAAGCCCCGCAAGCAAAATTTTGCTGAAAAGACCCATTGGGTCCGCAATGGGCGTCAACATCATCATCAAACAACCCCAGGTGGGCTTCGTCATCCCGCCCCTTTTGCATCCAGGAGCTGCGGGCTACAAACAAAAGGGGGTCAAAAGGGATTGCCCCACCGCCGGGATTTTTGCCGATTGACCGGGTTCCTTTCCTCCTCTGATGGCATCAGTAACGGTTTCAAGCAGAGAAAAACAAACAAAATTTTTCCTCTTGATTAATTTTTAGCGAATTTTATTATCGAAAAAAGTTGAAAACGGCACAGTTTTTTGGTGAACTGATTTTTTAGATCATTCATAATTTAGGTTCAAATCGTGCATCATTTTATTAAGATCCCCCATTTTCGGCGCTTTTCCCATAATTTTTGGCGGCCAGCAAATCAATTAAAAGAAAAGAGCAGGGTGGGGGATTGTGGGCGCGGCATGACAGGGAAGTGTATGGTTTCGTTGGGTTTGGAAAAAATCCAAAGACCTCCTTTTACATAAACAACGTTTCCTGTTCAGCCTCAGTGTCTCTCACGCTCAAGCAAAGGGGCTTCCCTCTGCTTGTGTCCAAACAGCTCAGCGAACTTATATTTCTTCACAAAAACCCTACTATTACGTGATCCTTACAATTTAGTTAATTAAGATTGGGGAAATTTTAAAAAAATTTTGGGTAGAGAATTTTTAAAAGGGGCAACTACCCTGTAAAAATCACAGGGGGAGCGGGGGGGGGGGCCCGAGGGGGAACACCCGACAAGCCAAAAAACAAAACTGGGTAAAGTTCACCAAGAAATTAGGTAGACATTGCAAAAAGCTTTTTTATTTAAAAAGTTTTTCCCATTGGGAAAAATTTCCTGGGTATTGGGCAACCCCAACTTATAGGGTAAAAACCCCTCTTTTCCCAGTAACCCGGTCCTTTGTTAGGCAAAACTCCCCCTTTTATTTTCATAAAAACATTTTAGGGTAGGGGTTCATTTTCAATTTTTTTCCCCCTTCCCCCCTGTGTTTGATAAATCCACCTTTTAACCCTTAAAATTTGAATCCACAAGTCAGCACAAAGGGTTTATAGGTGCCAAAAAAAACCTTGTAATATCCGAATAAATTTCAAATATGTCTTTTGACTTTGCGCCCCACAAACTTTTTTTCATTAGGGACCTTGCACTTTAAAAGGAATATGCGAATTTTTTTGTACCACAGGGGAATTGATAAAGGGGCCAAAAAAAAACCTTTTTTAAACCGAATACTTTTTTTATACGTTTTTTTTTCACTTTTGGGGCAAAGGGCCCCCTTTGTTGATAAAACTACTTTAGTTTTTAAATTTGAATACAGGGAATTTTTATCACCACAGGGGAATTTTATAGGGGCCAAAAAAAACCTTTTTTTTATCCCAAAACCCCCATTTTTTAATACGTGTTTTTTTACCCTTTTGGGGCACACAGCTTGTTCATTGGGCCATCTTTCACGTAAAACAAAACAGCAATTTTTAGTCACCACAGGTGAAATGAAAGGTGCAAAAAAAAACGTTTTTATAAAGACCAAAATAACAGATAAATTTTTTTTTTACTTTGGGGGCACTACAGCCCTTTTTTTCATTACGCAGCTTGAAAAGTAAATCTTTAAAAAAAGCAATTTTTATAGTCACCACAGGTAATTGAAAAGGGGCAAAAAATACCGGGAAAATACGAAAACTAACAGATTCATGTTTTTTTCACTTTTGGGCCCCTCCAGATTTTTATAGAGACAAACCTTTCAGTTAAATTTGAATCCACAATTTTTTTTTGATTAGAGGGGAAATTTTAGAATACTTTATTTTCCGTCTTTTAAAAAGAGACTTTCCAAAAAATATTCCATACCTTCTCAAATTTTTTTTATTTCTAAACATTTAAACCCAAATGCAAAGGGGGTAAAACGAGCAAAATGGGGGGGAGCACATGGAGGTAGAGTTAAAGAGAGAAGGGGCCCTTTCCCTGGGTTTGGGGACAACCCATGCCACGGAAAAGTCAGTTTCAGGACCGTCAGGCCTGTCATCCCCTGGGTCCGGGCCCTGTAATCACCCGTAACGAACAGCGTCGGGAACTGTCCTTCCCTTTGGTTTTAATTTCAACCTGCATCTAGCAGTCTTACCCCCTCGTCCTCCCATTTACCCGGGCCCCAAATTTCGTCACACATCATCATATCCGTCCAAAATGAAGCAGCCCAAATTTTCAACTCGTGAACCCACCCTGTGGATAATCCATTGTCTGAAGACCTCTTTGATGAAAAAATGTGGTTGGGGTCAAAGGCATGTTAAAAGTCAAAAAGGAGTTTTTGTCTGCTCTGACGCCCATTTTACTGTTCCCCATCAGGGGGAGGAGAAGGAACCCTTTCAATGGCAAAAACCCCGGGCGGTAAGAAAACGCCTTGCAGGCCCTCTTGCTTGTAGCCACACCCTTCGGGGATCCCAGAAATTTCAGGACGCCCCAAAGTCACCTGTGTTGATGTTTGATGATGATGACGACATTGCGGACCCACCCTGGTTTTTTCCCCCAAAATTTAAACTTTCGACGCTACATAAATTGGCGAGGGGGGAAAAGACGAGGGGGGTTTGTGCCCAAAAAATTTTGCCCCGCCACAAAAAAAAAAGAGGGGGGTCGAAAAGGGCCCCGCGGGATAGATTCTGCCCCACGTCACCCGAAAAACCCCGCTCCTTCCCCTTATCGCCTCAAAAAGGTTTCCGGGATCTCTAAAAGGGGGGGGCCTTTTTTGAGCAACCCTTTCTGATTACCCAGCGATGCCTATCCCACCTTTGCCGTAAACGCATATGTAAGGCAAGAACCTTAAGGGGTTTTAACCACCCCCAATATGTCTAGTCCCAGAGCGAAGGGCATGAGTTAAAAAGGGAGGAAACATTTGGGCCCCAAAAAAGGGGCCAGCCCGACCCCGGGTCTCCAACCACTGTCACACCCTCTTTTCCCCGCCTCCCCCTCCCCCCCGCCACCCCAAAGCATTCCTCACTGCCCATTTTCTCTCGGAGTCTAAAAACGGGACCCCCCCTTTCCGCTTCAGCCCCACCGTCCCCCAAATTACCCCAAAGCACCAAAAAAAAAGGCCCCCATATATCTCTGTGCAGCTCACTGGGTTAGGGGGTGGATGTCTCTGGGGGGGGGCCCGGTGCTTCAGGCTCGGCGCACGCTCTTAAAAACCGCAGGGTTTGGAGCAGGGCTTTTTCCCCCAAGGGTCCTTTTTTTTGCATCAGGTCCCCCAAGGGGAAACCAACCCCCTTTTTTTGAAATTAATCTGCCTTGGAGCCCGTCCACACACAGGTCAGGAGTTTTTGGAGGGGCCCCTCCGAACGAACCGAGGGGCTGGATGGGGTAAAACAAAAACCCTTGTCCCGGGCAAGGGGGGTATGCGATAAGGGGCCAAAAACTGCTGGCCCCCCTTTTAAGATCGGTGGGGGAGCACATCCCTTGCCTGCCCCTGCCCATAAAACCGGGGGTTTTCCCAAAATTTTCAAAAAGGAGCTCCCCCGGGTCGGAAATCCCTCCCTGAAGAAGGCTCGAGGTCTGGTTCGCATTTTCCCCCGTTCCCCACCCGCTTCATGCCCCCCCGGGGGTTGCTTTTGCAGCGTGAGTTTGGGCCTCCCCGTCAACGCCCTCATTATTAAAGTGGAAAACCCGGGGGAATTTCCACCCTCCAAAAGCCCAGCATTGTGGCGGGCAGCGAAATAAATTTAAAGGGCATTTACGAAGTGCCCGGCCCTAAAAAAGGCAGCGGTGCGGATCGGGGTTTTTGAGCCCCCGAGAGTGGAGGCAGGTGAAAAAAGCTCTGCACCACCCTTTCCCCATTTTTTGAAGAAGCCACCAAAATGGCCCCGCCAGCGGGGGAGGAGGAACGGACACAATGGGGGCCAGGGGAGCCTTTTCTCTCCTTTCATATCCAAAAGGGCCCCAAAGTTTCCCCCAATTTCTGGGCCCTTCATTGGGCCCGGGGTTTCCCGGGGTCCAGAGCTAGTGCAAGGGCGCACCCACTCTCGGGGGTGAAACCCCTTCTCAGGAAAAGTCAGGGCTTTTTGTTGAAGCTGTCCCCGGGGGCCCAGGGGGAGGGGGAAAAGGGGAAGGGGGGGGGGAAAATTCCCTTTAGACCCCGTTTTTACCGACGCCCCTGCCTTGGAAAGGGTTGGGGGCAAAATTTGAGGCGAAGGAGGAAGATAGGAAGATCAGTTTGCTATTTGCCCCTTTCAAACCCAAAAAGGGGGGAAACCCCAAGGGGCTCCATCTCTCCCATGAGTCTTGGATGCTCCCTTTCCTCCAAAAATGATCCCCGCATTAAGGCCATCAAAATGAACAACAGTTACTGGGTGGCCACCCTCCTGGAACCCGGTACAAAACAAAACTCAGCAATTTCCTTCCCCCCACCCAAATAGAAGTTTAAAAAGCCGGGGGAAAGGAGACCCTTTCTGGGGTAATCAAAAGGAGAAAATCCCGTTTTCCCCTTTCTTCACAATCTTCAAATGTCAGGGTGGGAAAAAAACGCCCGCGCGTGACAGCAGAAAGTGCCCCAAATAGTCCCCTAGAGGGAGCAGCAGCAGGCCAAGGTGGCCCCGAAACCTAAAGGATGACCTCTGGCAAAACTTTTTTACCCCCCTCCCAACGAAAGCAAAGCAGGGGCACACATACAAAAACCCGAACCAGGGTTTTAAAATCATTTGGGGGCAAAGGGCTATTGGGGGTCTTTAAACCACCCATATTTTTTGGGTGGTTTCCCGGGCCCCCAAAAAAATTTGGGTATCCCCAAAAAGGACCCAATGGCCCCCAGCGGCTCGCCACGCCATTGAGGGGTTTGTCCGCCCCCCAGCCAGTGCCCTAACTTAGCGGGGCCTTTTAGCACAGCCGGAGGGGTCATTACAGACAAACCATCCGGCTTTCCAAAAAATAATGTGAACGTTTGAAATTTTTTCAAATGAATCAGGCAAAGGATCTCTGATTAAAGTTGTGGCCCCAAAATTTCCGAGGGCACCGATTAGTTGCTGGGCTACTTTAAATTTTCCCCTCCAAAAAGAAAATTTTGGGCCTTTTTGAAAAAAATTAAATTTTTAAAAAGATCATTTTTACTGCAAATTTTTTTCTCAGTTTCCCCAAAAGTTCATTTTGCTGGTTTTTGCTGTGAAAGGAAAAACTGTAAAAAAACACCCCGGGTTTTTGACAAAACCAAAATTCCCTTTTCTCACCTTTAAACTTTTGAAAATTTTCCCCATTGGGCATGGTTTTGGGGGCATGTTGCCTCACAATTTTTTTTCAGTGGCTGAGAAGTCAAAAAAATTTAATTTTTTGGGGGCAAGTTGCTGGAGATACAGCCCTAATTATGGTCCTTTTTAAAAAAAAATGGGGGCTTTAAGTTGGGATTTTTCCCTCACAATTTTTTTAAAGGTGGCGAGAAGTTTATTTTATAATTTTTTTGGGGGCATGCTGCTTTTAAAAAAGCAGCAAACTACAGGGTTCCCATTTTGGAAAAAAAGTTGTTTTTTAAAGACATTTTTTCTTCACAAAGGTCCCAAAAAGGTACATGGGTCATGTTTTGAAAATTTTTTGGGGGGGGATTTTTTCTGTGACAGAGGGTATAACCCGGTCCTTTATAAAAAAAAGTTGTTTTTTAAAAAGACATTTGTTCTTCACAATTGTCCAAAAATGGGTCCAAGGGGCATTTCTTTGAATTTTTGGGGGCATTTTTCTTTGAAATGCAGCTATACTACAAAGGGCCTATTATAAAAAAATGTTGTTTCTAACAGAATTTTTTTCTTCCCCCAAATTTTCAAGAGTGGCTCAAGGTTGTGGTGCCCGTCAGAAAAAGGAATAGGTAGGACACTGTTTTAAAGGACCCCATTTTTTCAAAATGAATTGTTTTTTCAAGATTTTAACGTACTTTCAATCCCTGTATTAGACAACCCATTTCCCTTTTAATTTAAAAAAAGAGAAAAAAGACATGGTGGGTTTTCCCTCCTTTTTAAAAAGGTTTTTTTTCTAGAATTAAAGTACTAAAAAACTTGCATGTACAAAATAGCTGTTAAAAAATTTTCCCCTTTAATTTTACAAGGGAAGGGGACAGGAAAAAAATTTACCAGATTAGGTTATTTAGAGGACATGGGAGTATGGGCCTGGCCCAAAAACCCAAAATTTCAGAGACCATTTCCCCCAGCACGTTGATAAAATGAGAAAAAGAATGCCAAGAAAAAGGGAACCCCGGGTGTAACAGGGGCGGGTTTAAAACCCCCATTTTCCAAGTGAAGCTCAATTGGGCCGACTCATACGGAGGGGCAAGCGCTACCAAGGGCTTGATGTGTATGAGGAAGGCTGGTTTCACCCCCCCGCTTCCGCACTCTGCTTCAGCACGACAGTTTTCGTTGCTGCGTCAAGGGGCATTTTTTAACCCGCTTTTTTAATAGATGACGGACGGGCCCGCCGGGGGTCTCAACGCACCCACTGTAACTCTGGCCCTGGGCATGCTGGGCACAGGAAAGGGAAAAATTCCAAAGCCATGAAACTAAAATGGTTTGGGTTTAAAGACTCCTTTTTTTTTTTTTTTTCCCGGGAAATTTTTAATCTGGGGGGCAGAACCCGGGTTTAATGGTCCATACTGGGAGTCCAGGACAGTTTAGTCAAGTCCCAATTTCCCAACTTTAAAAAGGTGGTTGAAAAACAAATTTTTTCCCGGCCCCTTTTTTTTTCTGGGGGTTTATGCAGGTTTTGGGGGTCATGCTGCAGTCCCGGCCCGGGTTTTTCAATGGGCCATTCAACTAAAATGGTGGTTGAAAGACTCCTTTTTTTCCCGGGCCCCTTTTTAATCTTGGGGGAGAAGGTTTTTAAAGGGCATACTTTTTGGCCCGGACAGGGGGGCAGAATGTCCAGTGAAACTAAAAAAGGTTTGGGGAAAGAAACCCCCCCTTTTTCCGGGACTTTTTTTAAACTGGGGGATCAAAACAGGTTTAAAAGGTCATTACTGCGGTCCAGGACAGGTTTTAGTCAATTTTCCCGTTCAACTAAAAAGGTGGTTGAAAAAACCCCTTATTCCCCGGCCCCTTTTAAAACGTGGGGTCAGGGCAGGGGTTTAAAAAGGGGCATGTGGGTCCAGGGCAGGGTTTGTTTAATGGGCCAATTTTAACAAAAATTTTGGGTTTTAAAAACTACTTTTTTTCCGGGGATTTTTTTAAACTGTGGGTCATGCAGGTTTTTTTTTGGGTCATGCTGCGTTCCGGGGCAGGGATATTCAATGTCCAGTTAAAAATAAAAAGATGGTTTTAAATAATTTCTGCCCTTCTGACATTCTTAATTTGTGGGGGATGCAGATTTAAGGGTCCAAAGCTGTGGAACCAGACAGGGGGTAGTGAAAAGGGTGTGTGACCCCCTTTTTTTGTGGGGTTTTTTTAGTGTTTTGCCCAAGAAAGCAGCAGGGATCCATTTGACTGTTGGGGGCTGTTAATTCCAGCTTCTCCAGCCCGTTTGGGTGTAAAAAATGAAGGGGTTGGGTTTCTTCCCCAAAGGGCTTTAATGGTCCCTCGGAGATAAACGACTATCGACAAACCTTTTTCGATGGTGGCCGACCCATTGACTATGCCCGTGTCGTAGCCTGCGTAAACGCTCAAACCCCCATCTTTATCTTTTGGGCATGGGCTTCTGACCCCCAAACCCCATTTTGTCATGAAAAAAGGTCTTCAGAAAATGGTTATCCCCCGTTTGGGGGGTACACGAAGTTGAATTTGGGTGGGTTCAAAGTTGGCCGGAAAGCTGAAGTGCTGATGACAAATTTTTGGGCGTTTACTGGGAGGACGGGGGGAGGGAAGATGCTTTGGGTGCAGGTTGAAAACCCCCTGAAGGGCCGATTGGGGGACGCTGTTTCGTTTTGAGATTAACGGGCCCGACCCCGTGATGACAGGCCCCGACGGCCTGCAACCGACTATCCGCAGGGGATGCGTGTTGTCGGGCCCGTTGGGGTTTAAGGGGGTTTTTTTTCGACAAAATTGAAATCGGCAAAATTTTTTTTGGTATCGAAATTTCCCGATCAAGCGTAATTAAGGTTAAAAAACTGGGGGGGCATCATCTATTTAAAATCGCACCTTTTTTTTGGCATTCCCTGTAATTTTGGCGGGCCACCAAAACAGATTACAAATAAACAGGGTGAGATGGTGTGGGGAGTAATGACTGGGAAAGTGTATGGTTGCGATTTTGGCCCGGAAAAAAACACATGACCTCATTTTACATAGAAAAGCGTTTCCTGTTTCAGCCCCCCAGTGTATCTCAGCGTCTCATAGGGATAGGACCCGGGATTCTGCCTGTGGGGGCCCCCCACTCAGCGAAAATTTGTCAATTTTTGCACAGAAAACCCTACTATTTCTGGATCCCTTCCAAATTTTTTACATTAGGGATTTGAAAAATTTTATGTAGTTAGCTAGAGGGAAATTTTAAAAACAGAAACTACCACTGTAAATTCCGGGGGGTGGGAGCGGG
>JAODAL010058508.1:0-22045 GCA_025379985.1 Phyllomedusa bahiana
CAAAAATCAAAAATTCCTTTATTACTAAATTCCATTTGGGGCTCACCTAAAATCAAAAAAAATCCTCACAAAATATTGGGTACTATTGAAGAAGGCCCCTTTCCTGGGTCCTTTAATCCAGAAAGCCCAACTTGATCTTCGAGGCTCCAAACATAAAAAAATATACTAGCCCCCAGCCGAGTTAAAAACCCAAACCCCTTTAAGAAGCCAACAAAAACCCTATAAACAGGCTTTTGCATGTGGTCTTCCAGTTTTTTTGTGCTGCAATACTTTTTGCACACACCAAATATAACCTCCACTAATCCCAATATCACCTACCCTATAAATTTCCCATCTTCAGCAAAAGCCCTTTAAACATGTAATAAATGCTCCGCCGTCTCCATATTGTCGGCAGAACTACCTGTCGTTCCCCAATAATCAGATTAAATGGCCACAGAGCTTGTTCAGAAAGGTGACTAAAGCAAAGCTGAAAAAACTTTAGACTCTTGGTTCACATTTTTTGATCAAAAGATTTTAAGCTCCCCGATTTTCAACGTGGATCTCAAAATCCAGTTCCTACACTATACTTACCTCTCAATAGAGCCAATTCACGGCCTCTCAGGGGTCAACCGACCTCCAAAAAAAAAAAAATATAAGAAAACACACCAGACTTGCAAGCGCACTTCTTATGACGCCTTTGGAGGTGGGGCGGGGTAAGAAAACCCAAAATGGGGACCCCTTCCTCCCCATATTTTTAAAATCAATGTACACCAAGTATAACTATGTTTCTGCACACAAAAACATTTCTAAAAAAAACGTATGAAAACCCTGGGTCCCCACTGGCAGGGCTGCGGCACACATTAATTATACTGTACACACACAGCCCGCCCCCCAGGGGCACACTACTAAAAAAGGGCAAAATACACTACGGGAAATCCCTAAAAAAGCATTTATCTATCTACATACAAAAAAAAACTTTGAGACTCTTGGTTCACTATTTTTGATCAAAAGATTTTTAAACCTGCCCACGCTTTCAACGTGATCTCAAAATGGGGCAGTTCCACACATCTTACCTCTCAATAGAGCCAATTCACGGCCCCTCACGGGGTCAACCGCCCTCCATTATACAGAGAGAAAAAAATATAAGAAAACACCCCAGACTTGAAACTTCACTTCTTATGACAGCCTGGAGAGTGGGCGGTACAAAACCCAAATGAGGCCCCCTTTCCCCCCCATATGGGTTAAAATCAATGTAACCAAGTATAACGGTTTTTTTCCACACAAAAACATTTCTGAAAAACTTTATGCAAACCTGGGGCCACTGGCAGGGCTGCGGCACCATGTAATTTTAACATGTACACACCAGACCGCCCCCAGCGGCACACTACGAAAAAAGGGCAATACCTACGGGGAAATCCCTAAAGAAGCATTTATGCTATCTATCATACATGAAAAAACTTTGAGACTTTTGGTTCACATATTTTGATCAAAAGATTTTAAAGCTCCCACGACTTTCAACGTGATCTCAAAATGGGGCAGTTCCTACACTTTTCCTTACCTCTCAAAGAGCCAATTCACGGCCTCTCACGGTCAACCGACCTCCTTATACAGAGAGAAAAAATATAAGAAAACCCCCCAGATTTGCAAGCTGCACTTCTTATGACAGCCTGTGAAGGGGCCCCGGGTACAAAAACCCAAAATGGGGGCCCCCTTTCCTCCCCATATATTTAAAATCAATGTACCCCCAAGTAAAACTATGTTTTGCACACAAAAAAATTTCTAAAAAAAACGTATGCAAACCTGGGTGCCACTGGGGGGCTGCGGCCACAATGTTTTATACAGTACAACCACAACCCGCCGCCAGCGGCACACTACTGCAAAAAGGGCATACACTCGTGGAAATCCCTAAAGAAGCATTTTCTATCTATCATACGAAAAAATTTTTGAGCTCTTGGTTTCACATATTTTGATAAAAAATGTTTAAGCTCCCCAATTTTCAACTGATCTCAAAATCGGGCAGTTCCTACACTATCCTTACCTCTCAATAGAGCCAACCGGCCTCCCATGGGCAACCGACCTCCTTTTAACAGAGAGAAAAAAATATAAGAAAACACCCCAAAACCTTGGAAGTGCACTTCTTATGACAGCCTGTGAGAGTGGGCGGGGTACAGAAACCAAAATGGAGGACCCCTTCCTCCCCTTTTATAGGTTAAAATCAATTTACCCCAAAGTATAAGTAGTTTCTGCACACAAAAACATTCTGAAAAAAGTATGCAAACCTGGGTGCCCTGGCAGGGCGCGGCACACATGTAAAAAACATGTACACCAAACCCCCGCCAGCGGCCCTACTGAAAAAAGGGCAAACACTACTGGAAATCCCTAAAGAAGCATTTATCTATCTATCATACTGAAAAACTTTGAACTCTTGGTTCACATTTTTGGATCAAAAGAGGGTTAAGCTGCCCCGACTTTCAAGTGTTCAAAACGGGGCGTTCCTACACTACCTTACCTCCAAAAAGAGCCAATTCCGGCCTCTCACGGGGTCAACCGACCTCCATTATACAGAGAGAAAAAAATATAAGAAAACACCCCAGAATTTCAACTGCCCTTCTTATACACCGTGAGATGGGCGGGTACAAAAACCCAAAATGAGGCCCCCTTCCCCCCCATAAAGGTTTAAAATAAATTTTACACCAAGTAAACGTATTTTTTCTGCACACAAAAACATTTCTAAAAAAACGATGCAAACCTGGGTCCCACGGGCAGGGCTGCGGCACAATGAAAATTTATACAGTACACACACAACCGCCGCCAGCGGCACACTACTGAAAAAAGGGAAATACACACGTGGAAACCCCCTAAAAAAGCTTTTTATGCTATCTATCATACATGAAAAAACTTTGAGACTCTTGGTTCACATATTTTTGATCAAAAATTTTTAAGCTCCCCCCGACTTTTAAACGTGATTTCAAAATCGGGCTAAACCATACAATCGTTCACCCAACGGAGGTTCTACATTTTTTGATGTTTAAAAATTGGGGTTTATGTATCCCTCCTAAATTCATGTAATAAAAAAGGAACTTTCTTATAGTGAGTAGTTTTTCTATTATTGATGTTCCAAAAAATCCTTGTTTTCGATTTGTTACTTATCTCACACCGATAAGCGCCTTGCCCCCCTCCCATTTAATTCCATAGAGAATAGCTCTCTCTACTATTGGCAGTTCTTAAAACCCCTTTATCCTGATTGGCCATTCAGTTTTTCACTTTTAAAAAGCGCCCCGTTCATTTTTTCCCCTGTTTTTCTCAAGAGAGTAGCTCTCTCTACCCATTGGCCAATTCAGAAACCCGCCTTTTCCCCATTGGCTAAATCTTTTAACAAGCGCCCTCAACGCTTTTTTTATGTTATTTCTCCCCTAGGAGTAGCTCTCTCTTCCCTTGGCCTATTTCATAATACCGCCTGTCTCCCCATAGGCTAGATTATCCCTCTTCATTTTCATACCCGCGCCCCCCCATTTTTTCATGCATTTCTACATAGGAATAGCTCCTTTTTGATTGGGGTGTTTTATAATACCCGCCAGCAATCTCATTGGTTTAAATAATCAGGGGTTAATTATACTGTATTTTATTGGGTACTCTTTTTTCATTTGTTCTTTCACCTTGTTTATATCATATAGACCCGATTTTAGTTTTATCAGTTCACTAATAATAATCACAACAAATTATTAAAGAAAAGGTTTTTTAATAAAAAAAAAAATTTTTTACGTGTATAAACAGCAACACATCTCAAGTAAACAATCTTTTTTACTCTCTTTTTAATATATCATTCCCGTAAAGTTTTGTTCCATGTAATTGTTTTTATTACTATCCTATGTCTGTTTTTTCAGATGTATATACCCCTAAAAAAAAATGTAGCTTGGAAGTATGCCAAATGTAAAATGCAAAAAAAATTTCTTCTGCCTAGGAGTTCTCCAGGAGTTTCCCGGCTGAAGAAACAACACCCGATTGCTGATTGATGTCCCTCCTCCCCAAACGAGACCACACGACTATCTCTTGACTGCGAAGGTCTGTCGCTGGGGATCTTATTACGCTCGCCAAAACTGGGCGGCTCCTTTGGTATGTGGTTACATCTCCCGACCATACAAAAATACCTTCTATTTTTAAATACCCAGATTTTTACTACAATTCCCTTGAAAAAGTGCCGGTATATGGCAGGAAAAGCGTTGGGTTTTATTGCCCCTGTTTTTTTAAAAGTGTGAGGGTCAACACCCCTACATTTTTAAGAAAAAAACACCTTTTAAAAAGCCAAAATTACGGCCTTTTTTCCCTATTCCACGTGCGCCGGGTCCGCCATTTTACTTTCCATATTCAGACACACCCTGATATGCCAAAATGGCTGCCCACCTTAGATGGTTTTCTTCTCTCTAACAAAGAGAGAGGAGGGTCATTTAAAATGTAGATAAGAAGAGCCAATTAGGAGGGTGGATGTTGCTTAAGGAATGTGTACACCCCCGATCTGTTAAAACCTTGAGTGTGTGTAATAAACTTTGGAGAACTCTTGTCTGAGAAAGTGTCAGGCTGGGATTTCTTTGGCTCGTGCCAACTAATATACTGATTTGGTCCCCTGCTGGAAAGTAGGGGACCATCTACAACACCATTTTCCAATCACTTAGGTGGGAATTACTGCGTCATCTGCGGGGTTAAAAGACCAGAAGCTGTAACTAGCAACACCTATCTGTCGGGTACAGAGGGTGATCAGTGATTGAGACTTCTCCATACTCCCCGGCCATCATCATGGGGTGCAGTCATGTCAGATTTTGGGAAGAGGTTAAAGAACTGGGATCTATCACAGTCTGATCTTCACCACACATATGTGGAATTGGATCATGGCACAAACAAGGGAAATTTCTGGGGACCTTAGGAGAAGAGTTGTTGATGCTCGTCAGGCTGGAAAAGGTCACCGAACCATCTCTAACGGGTTTGGACTCCAACAATCCACAGTCAGATTCAGTAAAAATGGAGGAAATTCACAACCATTATTACCCTCTGCCCAGGAGAGGTCGACCAACAAAGGTGACGCCAAGAGCAGGGTGTATAGTAGTCCACAAGGTCACAAAGGAAGCCAAGGTCTACTGAAGGCCGTTCTCACAGCCAATGTTAATGTTCATGAGCAAACCATCAGGAGGACACTGGCCAACATGGTGTACAAAGCTAATTATCACCTGGACAAGCCAGAAGGTTACTGGCACAATGATGATAAGCATGCATCCAGCATGAAAACCTTATACCATCTGTGACACACAGTGGTGGTAGTATTATGGATTATACCATCTGTGACACACAGTGGTGGTAGTATTATGGATACTTCCATCTGCACTACATGATAGTGGTTGTTGTATATCATGGATCATACCATCTGTGACACACGGTGTTGGTAGTATTATGGATACTGCCATCTGCACTACATGATAGTGGTTGTATATCATGGATCACACCATCTGTGCCACACGGTGGTGGTATATTATAGATCATACCATCTGTGACACGTGGTGGTAGTATCATGGATCATACCATCTGTGACACACGGTGTTGGTAGTATCATACCATCTGTGACACACGGTGGTGGTGGTATCATGGATCATACCATCTGTTACACACGGTGGTGGTAGTATCATGGATCATACCATCTATGACACATGGTGGTGGTAGTATCATACCATCTGTGACATGTGGTGGTGGTATATCATGAATCATACTATCTATGACACACGGTGTTAGTAATATCATTGATCATACCATCTGTGACACACGGTGTTGGTAGTATCATGGATCATACCATCTGTGACACACGGTGTTGGTAGTATCATGGATCATACCATCTGTGACACACGGTGTTGGTAGTATCATGGATCATACCATCTGTGACACACTGTGGTGGTAGTTTCATACCATCTGTGACACACTGTGGTGGCAGCATCATGGATCATACCATCTGTGACACACTGTGGTGGTAGTATCATGGATCATACCATCTATGACACACGGTGGTGGTAGTATCATACCATCTGTGACATGTGGTGGTGGTATATCATGAATCATAAAAAGAAAAAGTGGATAGACGCTCACCAGGGTCTCCTGCAGCTTGAGGTTCAACCACTGATCCTTCCACACACGGTGCTACGGAAATGGGTGTCCGGCTGGAGACGCCCGATGATGATAGGCACTCATGCTCCAGATATAATCCAAATATAATCCAAATAGGAAAAACGCACTTTATTGAGGTAGTTAAACAAATTAAAAATACATAGCCACAAACTTTACGCGTGTCGAGCCACCATCAAGTTTGTGGCTATGTATTTTTAATTTGTTTTTAACTACCTCAATAAAGTGCGTTTTTCCTATTTGGATTATATTTGGATTATATCTGGAGCACGAGTGCCGGAACAAGCCCTGTTTCATCATACATATCATGAATCATACCATCTATGACACATGGTGTTGGTAGTATCATGGATCATACCATCTGTGACACATGGTGTTGGTAGTATCATGGATCATACCATCTGTGACACACGGTGTTTGTAGTATCATGGATCATACCATCTGTGACACATGGTGTTGGTAGCATCATGGATCATACCATTTGTGACACGTGGTGGTATATCATAGATTATACCAATTGTGACAAACTGTGTTGGTAGTATCATAGACCATACTGTCTGTGACACGTGGCGGTGGTATATCATGGATCATACCATCTATGACACGTGTTGGTGGTGGTATATCATGGATCATACCCTCTGTGACACAGTGTTGGTAGCATCATGGATCATACCCTCTGTGACACATGGTGTTTGTAATATCCTGGCTCATACCATCTGTGACACCGGGTGGTAGTGGTATGTCTTGGATCATACGATTTGTGACACGTGGTGGTGGTAGTATCATGGATCATACCATCTGTGACACACGGTATTGGTAGTATCATGGATCATACCATCAGTGACTCACAGTGATTGTGGTATGTCATGGATCATACCATTTGTGACACACGGTGTTGGCAGTAGCATGGATCATACCATCTGTGACAGGTGGTGGTGGTAGCATCATGGATCATACCATCTTTGAAACAAGGTGGGGGTAGTATATTATTTTGCTGCATCTGGACCAGGATAGCTAGCCATCATTTCTAAGGAAAACATCAGGGCACTTGCCCGTGCGCTGAATCTCAAGAGAACGAGGGTCATGCCGCAAGACAATGACTAAGCGCACAGGTCTTTCTACCAAAGAAAGGTTAAAGAAGAGTAAATTTGAAGATTTAGAACGGAAAGTCAAAGTCCTGACCTTAATCCATTAGAAATGTTGTGGAAGGACCCGGACCTAGTAGTTCACGGGAGGAAACCACCAAGATAGCAGAGATGATGTTGACCATGGAGGAACGAGCTGAAATTTCTCCAAGCCGACGTGCAGAACCGGAAGCACAGCTATACCAGATACCATCAGCAAAGGTTCACATACTTTTGCCACTCACAGATACTGGACCCTTTTCCCCCAATAAGTAAGTGACCAAGTCTTATATTTTCGACTCATTTATTTGATTTGATTTCTTATCTACTCTGAGAACTTCTGTGAAAATGCAAGGTCATTTTTGGTCAAATTTAAGCAGAAATATAGAATATTTAAAAGGGTTCACAAACTTTTTGAGCACCACTGAGCATATCGTAGCCATCACAGCTGTAAGTAACATAGCAGGTCTGTACAGGTGTTCAGCCTCCGGGTGCTTCTATTCTCTGCCAGCAAACAGAGATCTTGGAAATGACGAGTATTTAAGACATAAAGAACATTGGAAAGTTTTAAAACTTTTCTTTAAGGGGAATCTATTGCTTTTTTTCTTTTTTACTAATTAAAACAAGCTCCTAATACATATTGGATTCTGCTTTGTCGTTTTTATTTTACGATTGTAGATTTTTTTTTTTATCTCTGTTGTCTGTCAATGATTATGCGGCCATCTTGCCTGAGCTGCTTTTAACAGCAGTTTGAGAGATGCTTTACAGCAGCTTCATGGACATAGGAGCCAGTGAACAGTAGCAGACCCATTGACTTCTATAGGAGAGTGTTGTGGGCATGGGAAGAAGTCAGTGTGCAGGGAGGGGAGAGGAGGAACTGTGACCGTCTCCTGTTGTGAATGGTGGATCCTGTGTTATCCATACACATTGATTTCTCCTTTCAGTGTAATCCTGCCTGTGCTGATAATGAGGAGACTGTGGGGAAGTGATCTCTACAGAACAGGAAGTGTCAGTCTATTGTGACTGGTTGATCCTGTGTTATCTATACACATTGGTGTAACCTCTCAGAGTAACCCTGCTTGTACGGATAATGAGGAGACTGTTGGGAAGTGATCTCTACAGAACAGGAGGAATCAATCTATTGTGACTTGTGGATCCTCTGTTATCTATATATGTTACCTGTCAGTGTAATCCTGCCTGTGATGAGGAGACTGCAGGGAAGTGATCTCTACAGAACAGGCGGTATCAGTCTTTTGTGACTGGTGGATCCTGTGTTATCTATACATATTTGTGTCTCCTTTTAGAGTAATCCTTCCTGTGCTGATAATGAGGAGACTGCGGAGAAGTGATCTCTACAGAACAGGAAGCATCAGTCTATTGTGAATGGTGGATCCTGAGTTGTCTATACACATTGGTGTCACCTTTCAGTGTAACCCTGCCTGTGCTGATAATGAGGAGACTGCAGGGAAGTGATCTCTACAGAACAGGAAGCGTCAGTCAGTGTAATCCTGCCTGTGCTGATAATGAGGAGACTGCGGAGAAGTGATCTCTACAGAACAGGAAGCATCAGTCTTTTGTGACTGGTGGATCCTTGGATATCGATAAACATTGGTGTCACCTTTGAGTTTAACCCTTCCTGTGCTGATAATGAGGAGACTGCGGAGAAGTGATCTCTACAGAACAGGAAGCGTCAGTCTATTGTGACTGGTTGATCCTGTGTTATTTATACACCTTGGTGTAACCTCTCAGTGTAACCCTGCTTGTACTGATAATGAGGAGACTGTTGGGAAGTGATCTCTACAGAACAGGAGGTATCAGTCTATTGTGACTGGTGGATCCTGTGTTATCCATACACATTGATGTCTCCTTTCAGTGTAATCCTGCCTGTGCTGATAATGAGGAGACTGCGGAGAAGTGATCTCTACAGAACAGGAAGCGTCAGTCTATTGTGACTGGTTGATCCTGTGTTATTTATACACTTGGTGTAACCTCTCAGTGTAACCCTGCTTGTACTGATAATGAGGAGACTGTTGGGAAGTGATCTCTACAGAACAGGAGGTATCAGTCTATTGTGACTAGTGGATCCTGTGTTATCTATATATAAGTGTTACCTGTCAGTGTAATCCTGCCTGTGATGAGGAGACTGCAGGGAAGTGATCTCTACAGAACAGGAGGTATCAGTCTATTGTGACTAGTGGATCCTGTGTTATCTATATATAGGTGTTACCTGTCAGTGTAATCCTGCCTGTGATGAGGAGACTGCAGGAAACTGATCTCTACAGAACAGGCGGTATCAGTCTATTGTGACTGGTGGATCCTGTGTTATCTATACATATTTGTGTCACCTTTTAGAGTAATCCTACCTGTGCTGATAATGAGGAGACTGCGGAGAAGTGATCTCTACAGAACAGGAAGCATCAGTCTATTGTGACTGGTGGATCCTGTGATATCTATACACATTGGTGTCACCTTTCAGTGTAACCCTACCTGTGCTGATAATGAGGAGACTGCAGGGAAGTGATCTCTACAGAACAGGAAGCATCAGTCTATTGTGACTGGTGGATCCTGTGATATCTATACACATTGGTGTCACCATTCAGTATATCCCTACCTGTGCTGATAATGAGGAGACTGCGGAGAAGTGATCTCTACAGAACAGGAAGTGTCAGATTATTATTAGGCCTAGTGGCCAAAATAAGAACTGCAGGATCTCAGGATTGTTTTTTTAAAAAAAAATAAAAAAAAACACAAACAAAAATTCTTTAAAAATGTGTAACACAAAAGCATAGGTAAATTTCTGATGACGCATTCCCTTTAAAGGGGTTCTCTTGCTTAAAAAAAACATTTTCATCCAAGCTTTTAAAATTTTATAAAGAGGGGCCTTCTGTTCCTGATCCTCATCTGTTGTGAAGAGTAGGGAGCAATGACAAAGAGTGTCCCTCGCTCCGGAGGACCTATTCTGTCCGGCATTACACAGATAGACCGGAGATGTGAATGGACGCTGTGTAATACCTAATTTTCCCTGTGGTGGCGCTGCAGAGAAATTGAAAACTGACTACCAGGTTTCCAATAATTACAGCTTGTTGCTGGGGGTCACTTTGTGATCAAGGGATTTTCCGAAAATGGAGATCCCCTTTAAAGTATTCAATTCCTAGACACCAACCCCCAGCATGCAATGTGATGACCGATTCTCAGAAGATTGCCCAGTGTATTATATCCAATCGATTTGCCCATTAGATTTTAGGCAAGTCCATTCTTCACCTCCAAAATCTCAAACCATGGACGCTCCAGTAGTAGCGCCCCCACCCGGATCAAGATGTGGAGTCCGATTCCTTTTTGTGAACCTTGCTATGGACCATAAGAGCGGACCACTGCTTGAAGCACTTTCCACAGTCCGAGCAGGTGAGAGACTTGAGCCGTTTGTGGAAGGCCTGATGGGCCTCCAGGACCGACTTGACCGAAAAGCACTTCCCACATTCGGAGCAAGCAAACGACTCCTTGCTGGTGTGGACGCTCTGATGGGTGATGAGGTGGCACCTCTGGGTGAACCGTCTCCCGCACTCAGAACAGGCATAGGGCTTCTCCCCTGTGTGAGTCCTGCGGTGTATTATAAGCCCAGTCTTGTCCGAGAGACACTTCCCGCAATCCGGACAGGCGAAGGCGCCCGTGTGAATCCTCTGATGCTTGACCAAGCTGGATTTCTTCATGAAAAACTTCCCGCATTCGGTGCATGAGAAGGGCCTGTCTTCGTTTGTGACCTGTTTGAGCTGGGAGTCCAGCGTCTTGGATTCGTGCATGTGAAAAGTCCACTGGTGGACCACCAGGGAGGACTTATCCATGAAGTTCTGCTGACACAACGCACAGTGGAACATTTTGTCGTGCGTCCTCTGGTGAGAGATCAGGTCGATCTCGTTTCGGAAGCTCCTTCCACATTGCAGGCATTTGTGCACCGCGGGGGTCTCCAGGACCGACGGTAAGTTTACGGCCCCACCCATGTACTTCACCAGACCGCTAGAGGAGGTATCTAGTTGGGGCTTCTGCCAATACAGGTGTGGCAGGTCTGGTTTGCACTTTAGGTTCGGGGCCTCATTTAGGATGGTCTTGGGTTTCACCATCACCACTGAGGGAGGACTATCCCTGGAGACACCCCCTTCAAGGTTACTTGGGTTGACTCCCTTCTTATGGTGGACAGGAATTAGCAGGTGGGGGGAGTCAGGTTGGATTTTCCAGGTGGTTGGCTGACCTGTAATAGATTCATAGGTGAGAAGGTGACTGGAGTCTCAGAGTACTATATTCATGCACGTTGGAGATGACACCCACTTTTTAGGATGTCTACATGATGTGGTCACTGGTGGTTTAGGCCTCAGTTCACATCTGCGTCGTAGACTCTGCCCGGAACCTTCCCCCGAGATTCCGCCCGAACCTTCCCCCGAGATTCCGCCCCAAACCACCCTCCTAGATTCCGCCCCAAACCACCCTCCTAGATTCCGCCCCAAACCACCCTCCTAGATTCCGCCCCGAACCTGCCTCCTAGATTCCGCCCCAAACCACCCTCCTAGATTCTGCCCGGGACCTTCCTCCTAGATTCCGCCCCGAACCACCCTCCTAGATTCTGCCCGGGACCTTCCTCCTAGATTCCGCCCCGTACCTCCCCCCTAGATTCCGCCCCAAACCACCCTCCTAGATTCTGCCCCAAACCACCCTCCTAGATTCAGCCCGGGACCTTCCTCCTAGATTCCGCCCGGGACCTTCCTCCTAGATTCCGCCCCGTACCTCCCTCCTAGATTCCGCCCCGTACCTCCCTCCTAGATTCCGCCCCGAACCTCCCCCCTAGATTCCGCCCCACACCTTCCCCCTAGATTCCGCCCCGAACCTTCCCCCTAGATTCCGCCCGGGACCTTCCTCCTAGATTCCGCCCCAAACCACCCTCCTAGATTCTGCCCGGGACCTTCCTCCTAGATTCCGCCCGCAACCTCCCTCCTAGATTCCGCCCCAAACCACCCTCCTAGATTCTGCCCCAAACCACCCTCCTAGATTCTGCCCGGGACCTTCCTCCTAGATTCCGCCCGGGACCTTCCTCCTAGATTCCGCCCGGGACCTTCCTCCTAGATTCCGCCCCTAACCACCCTCCTAGATTCTGCCCGGACCTTCCGCCTAGATTCCGCCCGGGACCTTCCTCCTAGATTCCGCCCGGGACCTTCCTCCTAGATTCCGCCCCGTACCTCCCTCCTAGATTCCGCCCCTAACCTTCCCCCTAGATTCCGCCCCGAACCTGCCTCCTAGATTCCCCCCCGAACCTTCCCCCTAGATTCCGCCCCGAACCTTCCCCCTAGATTCCGCCCGGGACCTTCCTCCTAGATTCCGACCCGAACCTCCCCCCTAGATTCTGCCCCGAACCTTCCCCCTAGATTCCGCCCCGAACCTTCCCCCTAGATTCCGCCCCGAACCTCCCTCCTAGATTCCGCCCCGAACCTTCCCCCAGATTCCATCAAAAATGACGGAAAAAAGAGCACTATTTTTTTTTAATTAAAATTATGGACACCGGGGCAGGAAGACTAAGGACCCCACTGTAGTCAATGGGGTCTGTCAGGCACCATCGGTATCCGTTAAAAACCAAACCCGGTTTCAGCTCTGGAAGAAAAGTTCTGAGCAGAACCTCAGACACAGATGTAAACCAGACCTAACAAGGAGATGAAACCATAGTGTGATGACTTTATGCTGTGATCTCCCAACACAGGGCTGCGGCATAAGAGTAATTTCAGAGCAGCTGTCAATCACAGTGCAGCCCCGCCTACGAGGAGCTGTTCAGCACTGTACACACTGGAATGGCCGGTACTTTCTAGCTATGAAAGAACATAATGGAGGTTTTCTTACTCACCTGAGCTGATTTTGGAAGCCTCTGGCTTCTTCTTAAACCAGTTGGGTAACATGTTCTCTATAGTTTCGGCCTTAAAAAAAAAAAAAAAAAAAAAAAGAAGAGATAAGTCGCAATAATTGTAGATATACCGTATGTGCCGAATCAGTTCTTGGCCTCTCTCCCTAAAATCCAATAGTTGTTGGGCTCCCTATTATTTTAATGTAATTGTTATGTAATATTCTGTATATGATGTTTACATGACTGTAACAACATTTGCTTATTTTGTAGTCAACAAAAATATCTAATTTTTAAAAAAAAATTATTGTAATGTACGAAAGAAGAGATCAGATGATCAGAAAAGTAAAAAAAATTAAAAAGTTCAATAAAGTCTATAGGAAAAAGAAAAAAAAAAAAAAAAAAGGGTGGCAGTGGACCATGGCAGGCCGGGAGGTTGGTGGAGCCAGTAAGTCCGGGAGGTTGGTGGAGCCAGGAAGTCCGGGAGGTTGGTGGAGCCAGTAAGTCCGGGAGGTTGGTGGAGCCAGGAAGACCGGGAGGTTGGTGGAGCCAGTAAGTCCGGGAGGTTGGTGGAGCCAGTAAGTCCGGGAGGTTGGTGGAGCCAGGAAGTCCGGGAGGTTGGTGGAGCCAGGAAGACCGGGAGGTTGGTGGAGCCAGGAAGAACGGGAGGTTGGTGGAGCCAGGAAGACCGGGAGGTTGGTGGAGCCAGGAAGACCGGGAGGTTGGTGGAGCCAGGAAGACCGGGAGGTTGGTGGAGCCAGGAAGACCGGGAGGTTGGTGGAGCCAGGAAGACCGGGAGGTTGGTGGAGCCAGGAAGTCTGGGGAGTGGTGGAGCCAGGAAGTCTGGGGAGTGGTGGAGCCAGGAAGTCTGGGGAGTGGTGGACCCAGGAAGTCTGGGGAGTGGTGGACCTAGGCAGTCCGGCAGGGGTGGGTCGTGGACTCATGAAGTCTGGAACTTGGTGGATCCAGGCAGTCCGGGGGGTTGTAGACTCATGCAGTCTAGAATGTAGTGAACCCAGGAAGTAAGGGAGGCAGTGGACCCAGGCAGTCCGGGTGAAGCGGAGTGGGGGAGGTGGGCAGATATCCCAGGTAGTCCGGTCCCAGGTAGTCTGGGAGGGTGGTCCTAGGCTGTCTAGCCATTTGGTCAGGAAGGGGGCGGTTCCAGACAGTGTGGGAGGGCAGTCCAGGCGGTAGTACCAGGTGGTCCAGGGGCGGACCCAGACGGTCTGGAGGTCCACCGCTCAAGTCCTTAAATGTTATGTAGGTCTGGTCTAGGGTATAGTGTGGCAAGAGGAGCTGGTATTTTTTGTGCTTAGTATCACCTCTCAATGGCAGTACCCCATACCCACAATGCCTGTGTCCTCCAGTGATACAGATGAGAAAACTGAAGTCTCACTTTAAGGGGTGGTAGGTGGAGGAGGTTCCTGTACCTGACACTCCTGTGGGATCATCCGGTTATCCTCCTCTATACAGTCCTGGGAACAGACCGGGCTCCCGACTATTTCTGGGGGGGTCATAGAACGAGGGTCAACTGCAGGAAATAGACACAGAGCATCATTATCTTGTTATAGAGAACACATCCTCCAGAGAGGGGCTCTTCTATTCATGATAAAGGGTTCCCCTCCAATAGCTCGGTCCCCCACCTGCTGCAGGTAAAACATAGGCCCCAAAAACCCGGACTTTATCAGAACTATATGTGAGGGGTCGATCATTCGCTCCATAGAAGGTCTGTGCTCTGACTCCAGTAATCCAAGATCGTCAGGTGCTGTATCCGTAAATATTCTGGACTCAGTTCTCGATATTATCAGATATTCTGGATTATTGGATACTGGTTTGCAGACATCCAATAATACAGAATAGCTCGTCATCAGGTGCTCTGCAGGAATACTCCTCATACATGACATTTTTTGGTGACTCTGTCTCTCTGTCTCACCTGAGCTGATCTCCACTGGAACGTCTTCCTCTTTACACTGCGGCGGTGAGGTCTGTTTTTCCAGATGCACCTGTCATATAGGAACAAGATCCCGCACATTACATGTAGGGGTACAAAGCAGTAAGACAGACATATCAGGAGAGCGGACAGAGCCTCTCTATTGAGGCTCCTGCTGCAGCCAGTTATCTCACAGACACACACACATGCTTAGCTCTTTGGGTACAGAAGACGAATTTTCTATCTTTCTATGTTTAGTGCTCCATAAAGTCCCCACTCCAATAGCCAGAGCATCGTGAAATAAGAAGGGACCCCAAAAACACCAATGGGTACAAGTAAGGTGCAAAATTAACTACAGGAGTACCCTACCACCAACAGTGAGACTCTTTGGCCAACATGGTGACACTAAGAAGACTTACATATCAGCATTGCCCCAGCCTCTAAGGAGAAAAGAAATGCCCTCCGCTTATCTCTGCTTGCTGTCAGAGAATGGGAATTTGAATTGGTTTACATCTCACAGCTGAGGGTTTGCTACAATTGCACTCAGTGAAGAGAATCCTTTATGATGCAAGGCCCCATTGTGGTACTGTAAAAATCTATCCCAACAGATACAGCGGCTGGGCCGTAGACTTCTATACGGCAAATGTGGTCCTAATGGAAATGCTTTTGCACTGTCTTCCAGAGGGTGGGTGAGAGGATGGAGCAGGTGGTTGTACCTGGTATTCCTGCATCATCATCTTGATATCGTCCTCCATACATATATCTGATGTACGGGGGCTCGGGCAGCTTTCGGGGGGCTTTGTAGGAATATGTTCACCTGTACGAAACAGACAGAGACGTGCATGAAAACATCTAGAAGAACACGTGGTGTGGAGATCCTACAGATATGACATTAATTACTATTAAGCAGCACATCAGTGTACTTCCCAAGAATAAAGCTCATTACTACTAGCTCCTACCACAAAATGGCTGCCTCCACTGCGTAGACAATAAAAAACATTGCGTATCAAATAAAAACTAAAAAGCATCCCACAATGAAGCTGCAGGAATAATAAACAATTTAACAACCCAAATTTTTGTCACCGTCTTTATTGAAAAAGTTGCAGTTCTCACAATTGCCACTAAAGGCCAAATAAGGACGGCGACAGCCTACGCTGTACATCTCACTTTACAGCTGTGCTGTGCAGACTGAGATTGTATTCAAACAATGAATAATACACTTCCTTTTTACTGTCTGGGCGTATGATGTTCAGGTCATACAACCAAACCATAATTTAGGTCGGGTCAAACCATCCCAACTGAATCTGAACACCAGTTCTAACTGAAGACTTGTAGCGCTGCTGGAGACAAGATAAGCAAGTCGCTATCACTGACAAATAGAAGAGTGAACGTGTACATGACATTCACTCTTTACATTGTGGCAGAAGAGGGTTCTTTTAAGTAGTCTAATCCTGATTCTATCTATTCTCTGATTTTTCACAATTATATAACAGGTGTATTGTGCTGCTGGAGACTAGATAAGCAAGTCCTTATCACTGTCAATGGACTATTAGAGGGGTGTAGGTATTCATAAGATTCTCTTATTACTATGTGACAGAAGAGGATTCTTGTATGTTGTCACCTCCTGTCTCATTCTATTCTCAAGTTATTTATGATTATACAACAGGTTTACTGTACTGCTGGAGACTAGATAAGTAAGTCGCTATAACATTTGACATAATAACATTTGACAAATATGAGAGTGTACGTATACATAATATTCTTTTTTTACTAGCTGGCAGAAAAGGATTCTTGTACGTAACCTACTCTCATCTCTATCTACTCTTAGATTTATCATAATTACATAACCAGTCTACTGTGCTGCTGGAGATTAAATAAGCAGGTCACCATCAATGACTCCAGACAAATATGAGAGTGTACGTATACATATTTTCTTTTTACCTTATAGCATAAGAGGGTACTTCTATGCTGTCGCCTCCTATCTCTCTCTATTCTTAGATTTTTATCACATAATAGATCTATTGTGCTGCTGGAGACTAGATAAGAAAGTCACTATGACTGACACTGGACTAATAGAGGGGTGTAGGTATTCCAAAGATTCTCTTATAACTATGTGGCAGAACAGGATTCTTGTATGAACTCCCCTCCTGTCTCTTTCTATTCTCATATTTTTATGATTACATAACAGGTCTATTGTACTGTTGGAAACTAGATAAGCAGGTTGCTGTTAGGCACATATAAGAATGCATAATATTCATACATAATATATATACATAATATTCTCTATTTACAACCTGACAGAAGTTGATACTGGTTTGCAATCTGCTCCGGCCTCTTTCTATTCTCAGGTTTATCACAATTACATAACAGCTCTATTGTGCTGCGCGAGACAAGATAAGCAAGTGGCTATCATTGACACTGGACTAATACAGGAGTGTATGTATACAAAGTTACATAGCTGCTATCAAAATCTCCAGAAGAATCGGGACAGTATACATAATATTTTCTTTTTTTACTTGATGGCAGAAGAGGATTCTAGTATATAGGATAGTCACCTCCTGTCTCTCCCCATTCTCAGATTTTTTAATAACTATATAACAGTTATTCTGTACTGCTTGAAACTAGATAAGCAGGTTGCCATCAATAACACCTGACACATAGAAGAGAGTATATAAGCATACGATTCTGTTATTACTAGCTGGCAGAAGAGGATTCTTCTATGTAGTCTCTTCCAGGCTCTCTTTTTTCTCATGATTACATAACGGGTCAACTATGCTGCTAGAGACTAGATAAGCAGGTTTCCAACAATGACTATTGACAAATATGAGAGCATACCAATACATAATATTCTCTCTTTACTGCGTAACAGGAGAGAATAATTGTATGTAGTCTCCTTTTGTCTCTATTCACAGATTTTTCATGATTATATAACAGGTCTACTTTGCTGCTGGAGACTAGATAACCAGGTTGCTTACAATTACGTCAGATAAATATGAGAGTGTACCTATAGATAATATTCTCTTTTTACTATGTGCCAGGAGAGGATACGTATATGTAGTCTCCTTCTGTCTCTATTTAGTCTCCGATTTTTCATGACTGGATAATGGGCCAACTATGCTAGAGACTAGATAAGCAGGTTGCTATCAATGACTCCAGACAAATATGATAGTGTACCTATATAGAACATTCTCTTTTTACTACGTAACATGAAAGAATAGCTGTATGTAGGTCTCCTTCCATCTCTATTTATTCACAGGTTTTTCAGGTTAGATAACAGGTCCACTGTGCTGCTGGAGACTAGATAAGCAGGTTGCTATCAATGACTCCAGACAAATATGATAGTGTACCTATATATATAAGATTCTCTTTTTACTACATGGCAGGAGAGAATACTTGTATGTAGTACGTAGTCTCCTTTTGTCTCTATTTATTCACAGATTTTTCATGATTATATAACAGGACTGTTGCGCTGCTGGAGACTAGATAAGCAGGTTGCTATCAATGACTCCAGACAAATATGAGTGTACCTATATATATTCTCTTACTAAATGGCAGGAGATAATAGTTGTATGTTGTGCTTCGTCTCCTTCTGTCTAATTATTCGCAGATCTTTTATGATTATATAATAGGTCTACTGCTGCTAGAGACTAGATAAGCAGGATGTCCCCTCCAATAATAGCAGGAGCTGAGAATATCCACAAACTCTGCTCTGTTCACAACTTACACAGAGTTCCCCATGCAACTTACTGGGATCATGTTGTGGGTTTATAAGGACTAGCTAAAAGCTCTGCTGTACTGCTGGAAACTAGATAGGCAGGACGACACAAATGGCAATAGCTGAAGGAGACAGAAACAATATTCAGCACAAGTTTGAGTTGTACTGAATACAGCTCCTCTAGTCCCTGCCAGGTTCGGACAGTGGCCAGCACTTGTCCACTCCCTCCCAATTAATCTATGGGTTTGTGCACAGCCAGCCCAACTTCTGTACAGCTGTGTTCTAACCCCTTGTGATTATCAAAAGGAAGGGGACAAAGGGAAGGGGGTAAAAACCAAAGGGTATAGATCAAATATCAGGTTGTATGGAGCCTGTAAACCTAGCTCCCACAGGGGCGCATTTTTGTACTGCACGTGTGAAGGGGTCTTCTATATAAGCAGATCCTGTGGAGAAGAAATCATGTATTTTCAAACCTGTTAAAGGGGTCACAAAAATAGCGACCTCATCAACCTGCATGGTTTGCTGCTCCTCCCCTTCATCAGTTCTTTAAAACCCCATTTTGCCTAAAAAGGGAAAGGCAAGAAGTTACATGTACAGTGATGCACCAGCAGAAAGTGAGGCAGCTCTGGGGTAATACAGGGGTAAACTCAGGATCAGTAAAAGGAAAAGTAAGTATGTCATTGACGCCCCAGCAGAATAGTGAGTGCAGCTCTGGGGTATAAAACAGGATTAACCAGGTCTACAGGTTTTAAATAATGTATGTACACAGTGACTGCACAGCAGAAAGGAGGCAAAAACTGGAGGAAAATTTCAGGATGTAATCAGGATTTTACAGGATAAGTAAAAGTATGTACAGTGACCCCCACCCGCAGAATAGTGAGGCAGCTCTGGGATAATACAGGGGTAATCGGATCATCAGGTAAGTAATTATGTACATGATGCACCAGCAGAATAGGAGTCCCGGGGGTAATACAGATGAAAGGATTTAGTACAGGATAAAAGTAGTACATGACTGCACCAGGAAAAAGTGAGTGAAGCTTGGATGTAAACAGGAGACTCAGGTTCTAAAAGATAAGTAATTATGTACACAGTGACTGCACCAGCAAATAGTGAGCGCAGCTCTGGAGGATAATAAGGGTTAATCGGGTCAGTACAGAAAGTAATTTTTAACAGTGACTGCCCCCACAGAATAGTGAGTGAGCTCTGGGGTTTTTAATACAGGATTTTAAACTAAGGATCAGTTCAGGGATAAGTAATTTATGTTAAAGGACTGCACCAGCAAATAGGAGGAAGCCTCTGGAGTTTTAAAAAACAATGTAACTCAGGATCTGTAAAAGGTAATAATGTTTGTAAGTGATGCACCACAGAATATTTAGTCGCTCTGGAGGGAAAAACAGGTAAGTCATGTAAAGATGTAGGTGGGCTCCCCAGTTTTGTACATTTTAAAATAGGGCAATGCATCTTTTACAGGGACTATTTCATACCAGCAGATGCAGGAGGCGGCTGATTCTCTGATACAACGTCCTTGTACCGCTCTTTGTGTCCTTCCAGATATTTCCACTCCTCCATGGAGAAGAAGACGGCGACGTCCTCGCACCGCACCGGAATCTGAGACAGAAGAAAACCCGATTACGTTATGAATATTCTTACTTGGCGGCCGTAGTGGAGACAACGTGGTCACCTCCTGAGCTGGGCTGCGGGTGGTCACCTCCTGAGCTGGGCTGCGGGTGGTCACCTCCTGAGCTGGGCTGGGGGGGTCACTCCGGTTTCTGGGGGTCCCTCCTCGGGGTGGGTTTCCCCCCTGAGCTGGGAGGCCCCCCCCCCAAAACATGGACGTTCCTCGCAGGGGCTCTGATCCTCGGCCGGCCCCTCTGATAAACATAACTGGCAATCGCCCTTGGACGGCTCATCCGTCTTCTTCCTCAGGACAAAATCCTGTATGGAGATAAAACAGCTGAAAGATCACCTCCAGAGCTGCAGTCACAATTCTGCTGTTATGTCTTATACTCCAGTCACCTCCAGAGCTGCAGTCCCCCTTTTTTCTCTGTTAATGTTTCCTTTTTTTACTCCAGTCACCTCCAGAGCTGCAGTCCAATTCTGCTGTTATGTCTATACTCCCGTCACCTCCAACTGCATTTACAATTCTGCGTTATGTTTCCTTTACTCCAGTCACCTCCCAGAAAGCTTTTTTTACAGTCCCACCCCAATTCTGCTGTTATGTCTTATACTCCAGTCACCTCCAGAGCTGCAGTCACAATTCTGCTGTTATGTCTTATACTCCAGTCACCTCCAGAGCTGCAGTCCCAATTCTGCTGTTAGGTCCTATATCACCCCCAAATCCACTTCCAGATGTCCAATCCCGTCACTCCAGCTGAGCAGTGGGTGTATGTGATTACTAAGAAGTACAGGATGGGAGTAGAATGACAGCACCTGGGGTTGAACACTGGCTCAGCAGTGAGTGTGTGTGATTACTAAGCAGGGGATAGACTGACAGTAGCTGCCTGACAGGAGGGGTGATATCAGAGCATGTGCTGCCAGGACTGTGGAGCTCTTGTCACTGGTCGTATCCCCTGGCAACGAGCTGTACACTATGGATCCGACTGGTATTTGGTCTTTGCCATGAAAACGCAGCCTAAGGGAGCACTGGTCTGAGATGTGATAGAGCCTCACCTCTCCCGTCAGCAGGAATATGATCTCCAGGGTGAGGTTCAGGATCTTCTCCGTCACCTCCATCTTGTCCTTGTTCATTATCAGTGAATGGTGCAGAAATTCTGAAATTCGTCCGTGCTCCTTACAGGTGAGCATGATCCTGTGATGGGGGCTGAGAAAGAGAGATACAGAATGGACCGTACAACTTCTAAAAATGTAAGATACAGCAAAAGCCAGTACCCCAACTTTTAATGCACTGTTATGGGGGGTCTGGGGGGGGATGCCCGTTTATGGGGATCTGGGGAGCACTTTAGGGGACTGTGGTATGCACGTTATGGGGATCTGTGGGGGACACGTTATGGGGGGTCTGTGGTGATGCACGTTTGGGGTCTTGGAGATGCACTGTTTTTTGGGGGGTCGGGGTGATGCACTTTATGGGGGATCTGTGGGTGATCACTGTTAGGGGATCTGTGGGAGCTGTTATGGGGATCTGGGTGATGCACTGTTAAGGGGGGTCTTTTGGGGGACCTTATGGGGATCTGGGGGATCCTGTTATGGGGGATCTTTGGGGGGGTGCCGTTATGGGGGGTCTGTGGGGGACACTGTTAAATTTTGGG
>JAODAL010058509.1:0-22044 GCA_025379985.1 Phyllomedusa bahiana
TTATAAACATTAAAGTTTCATTAAAGATTTCCCTGACCCATTTCCCTGTGGATGAGAGCAATGAAATTTGGCACATTTTATTAGTCCTTCTCTACACAGTTACCACCTAGGGACACACACTTCTCCCATCTCTTTAACCCCTTAACCCACCTGGACGTATAGGTATGTCCTGGTGGCTTTAAGGAGTTGTGTAGCAGGATCGCAGCGTGAACCCGCTACACGGCCGCCAGGTGTTAGTGGCTAATTGCAGTTAACACCCGGCAGTTACAGCACGGGTCGGCGCCGCATGCCTGCGCTGTTTAATCCTAAATGAATGAAAAACGGTGCTGCGCACCGTTCTTCACTTTGTGCGGAGTCCCCGCAGCGTAACTACGGGGATCCGATGCCTGGACATGGCAGCAGGAAGCCTTGTGAAGGCCTACATTGCTGCCATGTTTTCGTTTTCCCCACTTCTGGCCCCAGGCAGGTAGTGGGGAAAATGGCAAATAAAAAAATAAAATAATAAAAAGTTACATATATTTGGTATCGCCGCGTCCGAAAAAGTCCGATCTATTAAAATATAACATCATTTATTCCGTACTGCTGAACACCGTAGAAGAAAAAAATTCCAAACAAGAAAATTGCATTTTTTTTGGTCATTTCATGTAGTATAAAAATTGGAATAAAAGTGATAAAAAAGTCACATTGCTATGCTATGTGAATAGATGTCAATTTAAGGTGCAGCTTTCTGTCCACCTAGTGGAGAGATGTATGGGACACTACCCATTAGCTGCACCTGGGTATTTTTCTTTAATAGCATGGGGGCGTGTGCTGCCTCTGTGCTGTGTTTAGGCTCACTTCAGCTTTACTAGCAGTGAGTATGGCCATGTTTCTGTTTCCGTCTTATACCTGGCAGACAGCCATACCCTATCTCCAGGAACAAAGGAGGGAGGCGGTCTTCTTTTCTTGTCTGCCTGGACCTTCATATGGGCGGAAGCCTGAAGCAGAGACTGGCGCGTCTCTTTCCAGATAGCAGAAAGGTCACGGACCAGATTATCCACCGCAGGAACATCGGAGGAGGCAGACGGCAGCGGAAGGGGTGGGTGGGGATGCCGACCGAAGACGATGAAAAACGGGGAATCAGAGTCCAGGGAGTTATATGAAAATTCCACCCATGATAACAGACTGGACCCATCATATTGTCTAGCAGATGTGAAGTGGCGGCGATAGGTACCTAAAACTTGATTCGCCCTCTCCACTTGCCCATTGGATTGTGAGTGGTACGCGGAAGAGAAGTCCAGTTCCACTTGCAGTAGCGAATAAAGGCCTCGTCAAAATCTCGAGACAAATTGAACCCCCCGGTCAGAAACAATATCTAAGGGCAGTCCATGTAGTCGGAAGATATGTTTGAAAAAGAGATTGGCAAGCCGAGGAGCAGAAGGAAGGCCAAGCAAGGGAACGAAGTTTGCCATTTTGGAAAAACGGTCAGTGACCACCCAGATAACTGTATTTCCTTCAGAGGGCGGTAGGTTGGTTATGAAGTCAATCGCAATACGGCTCCAAGGACTGCTAGGTACTGGCAAGGGTTGGAGTAATCCTGCCGGTTTGAGTCGAGGTGAATTGTGTCGGGCACAGGTGGTACAGGCCTCCACGAACTCCTTCACATCTTTGGCGAGATCAGGCCACCAGTAGAACCGGGAAATCAAGGAACAAGACCTCTGTACCCCAGGATGACCAGCTATGTGAGAGCAATGACCCCATTTCAACACCCTCAACCGGAGTGCAGGGCGCACATATGTATTACCCGGGGATACCCGCTGGAGGTTAATGGGAGCCGCGGCAACCAGATGTTCTGGAGGCACGATATGTCGTGGAGCGACCTCTTTTTCCCCACTAACATCGGAGGCACGAGAAAGGGCATCGGCCTTAACGTTCTTTTCTGCCGGACGGAAATGGATAACATAGTTGAACCGGGCGAAGAACAGAGACCACCTCGCTTGACGAGGGTTTAGGTGTTGCGCTGTCTGAAAGTAGAGGAGGTTTTTATGGTCAGAGAAGATATTAACAGGGAATCGAGCACCCCCCAGGAGGTGTCGCCATTCTTCCAGCGCAAGCTTAATGGCCAGAAGTTCTTGATCCCCGATGGTATAATTCCTCTCCGTCGGTGAAAAAGTCCTAGAAAAGAACCCACAGGTCCAAGTCTTGCCCCTAGGCCCCTTCTGGGTGAGGACCGCCCCAGCCCCTACAGAAGAGGCGTCGATTTCTAAAAAGAAGGGTTTCTCGGTATCAGGCCGGGATAACACAGGTGCAGAGGCGAATGCTGCCTTCAATTTGGAGAAAGCCTTTTCAGCGGCCGGTGGCCACAGTTTCGGGTTGGTGTGCTTCTTAGTGAGAGTCACAATCGGTGCTACCAGCGTAGAGAAATGTGGGATAAACTGCCGGTAGTAATTGGCGAAGCCCAGGAAGTGCTGTATGGCCAGAAGGCCAACGGGTCTTGGCCACTGTAGGATGGCAGAGAGTTTGGTGGGATCCATCTGCAGACCCTTGTCCGAGATTATGTATCCGAGGAAGGGCAGGCAAGACTGGTAGAATAGGCACTTTTCCAGTTTGGCGAAGAGATGATTCTCGTGCAGGCGTTTCAAGACCTGGCGCACATGCGACTGGTGGGTCTCCAGATTGGGTGAAAACACCAGGATGTCATCCAGGTAGACCACTACGCAGCCATACAGGAGGTCTCTGAAAATGTCATTGACAAATTTCTGGAAAACTGCTGGGGCGTTGCACAAGCCGAAGGGCATCACAAGATACTCGAAGTGCCCATCACGAGTATTGAAGGCCATTTTCCACTCGTCGCCCTCCTGGATCCGGACAAGATTATACGCCCCCCGTAAATCCAACTTGGAGAAGACTTTGGCTCCCCGGAGACATTCAAAGAGTTCCGTGATCAATGGTAAAGGATACCGGTTCTTGATGGTGAGATTGTTGAGACCACGGTAATCGATGCACGGTCTCAGAGATCCATCCTCCTTTTCCACAAAGAAAAAAACGGCACCAGCCAGTGAAGTAGATTTGCGGATGAAGCCTTTTTTAAAATTTTCTTTAATGTAGGCCGACATCGCCTGAGTCTCGGGTACGGAGAGCGGGTAGACCCTGCCCTGGGGTAGACTAGTCCCGGGCAGCAGATCTATAGGGCAATCATAAGGTCGATGAGGAGGAAGTGTCTCTGCTTGCTTCTCAGAGAAGATGTCCTGGAAGTTCTGATACGGTTGCGGCAGGCCAGGTAGTGGCTTGAGAGAGGACTTGTTGAGGGCTGGGGGACACCCGGCGATGTGCCCAACGCAAAACTTCACCCGTCTTCCAGTCGAGCGTAGATGCGTGACTCTGCAGCCAAGGAAGCCCCAGTAGAACCGCCGAGGAGGAACGGGGTAGTACGAAGAATGCCATCCTTTCCCTGTGCAAAGCTTCTACTTGTAGGGTCACTGGCTCAGTCCGGAAGATGATGGAATCACTCAATAGCTCACCACTGACGGACGAGATGACCAAGGGTTGGTCTAAGTGGACCACCAAGAGACGATACTGTAACGGTCTGGAGGTGGATCCACTGGACCACCGCAGGCGATGGCGTAAGCCCACACCAGGGAGTGGAATCTAAGTTGGTCCCGGTATTCACCAGAGCCCGCCGCAAAGCGGGATGGTCTTGCTGCGGTGGGAGTCTACCAGGTCGGTTCCACTGGCGGGGCTTGCCTGCGGTGGTGGCCAAGGGTAGGCGAGGTACTGAATCGGCAGGCAGGCTAGTAGTCGGGGACAGGCAGGAGGTCAGGACAGGCGGCTCTGGTTCGTAAACGTAGACAGGCAGGAGGTCAGGACTGGCGGCAAGGTTCGTGGTCGGTAAACGTAGGCTGGAGGTTCGGTACACGGATAGGCAGACTAGACAATACAGGAGGCCTTTCTCCAACTGGATATACACCAAGGATCTGGTGAAGGCCGCTAGGAAGAGGCCGGACTTAAATAGGAGCAGTGCCCGGTAATGACCAATTACCGGCGCACTGCCCCCTTTAAATTTCAAACTGCCGTCACACGCGCGCCCTAGGGGCTGGGCCACACGCTGGGAGACGGAGACAGGCTAAGCAGGAGCGTAAGTGAGGTAAGTGAACGCCGGCGGGGACGGGGGAGTGAGCGGACACCGAACCCGACGTGCGGGATGGGGCTCCGCTAGGTGTAGGAGCACGGACTCGCCTGCGACCCGGGACAGTGGTCGCAGGGGCGTCCGTGACAGTACCCCCCTCCCTTGGGCTCCCCCCTCTTGGGCCCCCCTCTCTTACTGGATTGGAGAAATCTCTGGATGAGGCTGCGGTTCAAGATATTCTCCTCCGGCTACCAAAACCTCTCTTCAGGACCGAACCCCTTCCAGTCCACTAAAAAGTATCTTTTTCCTCTAGTTCTCCTCATGACCAGAATTTCTTTGACATCGAAGACATTGGACGCATTGGCCACAGACGGGAGGCAGACGGCAGGCCTGGCAACGGGACGAAATGCGCCATTTTGGAGAAGCGATCCGTGATCACCCAAATAATGGTGTTGCCAGACGACGGAGGGAGGTCAGTTATGAAGTCCATAGAAATGTTGGTCCAAGGTTGAGTAGGGATGGGGAGTGGCTGTAGTAGACCTGCCGTCTTGTGACGTGGCATCTTGTTGCGGGCACAGGAGTCACAAGACGAAACGAAGTCCTTAACATCCTTTTCAAGCTCTGGCCACCAATAGAACCAGGATATCAGGTGGAAGGTTCTTCGGGCGCCGGGATGACCGGCCACCAATGAGCAATGTCCCCATTTTAAGATACGTCTGCGGAGGGCAGGGCGCACATAAGTCCTACCAGGAGGGATCCTCCGGAGGTCCACTGGAGCTGCCGAGATAAGACGTTCTGGAGGAATTATGTATTCTGGAGTAGTATCTTCACCCACCACGTCAGACGCACGGGAGAGGACGTCAGCTCTCACATTCTTCTCTGCATGCCGGAAGTGGATCTGGAAATCGAACCGGGAAAAGAAGAGCGACCACCTAGCCTGATGTGGGTTAAGTCGCTGAGCCGTCTGAAGATATTGGAGGTTTTTGTGGTCCGAGTAGATACGGATGGGGAAACGGGCACCCTCCAGCAGATAACGCCACTCCTCTAGGGCCAGTTTTATGGCCAGTAGCTCCCGGTCGCCAATCGTGTAATTCCTCTCGGCCGACGAGAACGTCTTGGAAAAGAAGCCGCACATTACAAATCTTACCCGTGGGCCCTTTTTTGCGTAAGAACTGCCCCAGCTCCCACAGACGAGGCATCCACTCCCAGCGTGAAGGGTTTCGCGGTATCCGGACGTGCAAGGATAGATGCCATAGAGAAGGCAGACTTGAGCTTCGAAAACGCCTCTTCGGCCTCGACGGGCCAGCTGCGTGGATTGGCTTGTTTATTGGTGAGGGCCACTATCGGAGCCACCAACGTAGAGAAGTGAGGGATGAAATGACGATAGTAGTTGCAGAAGCCCAAGAAGCCCTGTATAGCCCGCAGACCGGCGGGGCGTGGCCACTGCAACATGGCTGCCAGTTTTGCTTGGTCCATCCGTAGGCCTTGGTCAGAAATGACGTAACCCAGAAACGGAAGGCTAGTCTGATGGAAGAGGCACTTCCCTAGCTTGGCATACAGATGGTTCTCCCGGAGACGCTTCAACACCTGACGAACATGACTGCGGTGGGTCTCGAGGTCGGGAGAGTACACCAGGATGTCATCAAGGTAAACCACCACGCAGGAGTAGAGGAGGTCTCTGAAGACGTCATTCACGAGCTCCTGAAAGACGGCAGGCGCATTACACAGTCAGAAGGGCATCACCAGGTACTCAAAGTGCCCATCCCTGGAGTTGAAGGCCGTCTTCCATTCATCGCCCTTGCGGATTCGGACCAAGTTGTAGGCCCCTCTGAAATCCAACTTGGAGAAGATCTTTGCGCCCTGCAGACGGTCAGACAGTTCTGTGATCAACGGCAATGGGTAACGGTTCTTCACCGTGATCTTGTTCAGACCCCGGTAGTCTATGCAGGGCCGTAAGGGGCCGTCCTACTTCTTCACAAAAAAGAAACCCGCGCCCGTGGGAGACGAGGACTTTCGGATGAACCCCTTCCGGAGATTCTCCTGGATGTACTCTGACATGGCTTGGGTCTCAGGAACCGACAGAGGGTAGACTCGGCCCCGGGGAGTACTGGTACCCGGCAATAAGTCGATCGGGCAATCATATGGGCGATGCGGAGGAAGACTCTCGGCTTGTCTCTCGGAGAACACATCGGAGTACTCCAGATATTCGGGCGGCAGCCCGGGCAACGGCTCCTGGAGGGTCGAGCGAGAGCAGGAAAGCACCGGGCGAGGTGCCACCAAACAACGCCCCCAACAGTTGGGACCCCAGCGAGTCACCTCTCCAGATGTCCAGTCCAGGATAGGAGAGTGGAGCCGCATCCATGGAAGTCCGAGGAGAACCGCTGATGAGGAGCGAGGCAACACATGAAGCGCCCCCACATGGAGGGACAGTGGCTTGGTGACAAACTGGATGGTGTCGCTAAGCAGCTCCCCACTGACGGATGAGATGACGAGCGGTTTTTCCAAGCGGACCACCGGAAGCCGATACTGCTTCACCAGAGACTGGTGGATGAAGTTCCCGGCTGAGCCCGAATCCAGAAACGCCGGAACTTGGAACGAGGTACCAGTCTCTGACACGACCTGCACGGGCATCAACAGGCGTGGAGAGGAGGAGTTTGCACCTAGGAATGCCTCTCCCACAGATCCTAGGTGTGGAAGTTTCCCGCAGGCTTGGGCCGCTTGGGACAATTCATCCGGTAATGCTCTGGGCTGCCACAGTAGAGGCACAAGTTCCAACTCTTGCTCAGAGAGACGAGCCCGATCAATCTGCATGGGCTCCTCGCTGTATGTTGGCGACTGTGGAGCAGGAGGCCTCTGGAACACCGGTGCCAGGCATGGAAACCGGCGAGGTTGGGCTGACTGACGCTCTTGCCAAAGTTCCTCCTCCCGTTCAATGAAGTATACGTCGATGCGGGTCGCTAACCGGATCAGGCCACTGAGGGAAGACGGGAGGTCTCTAGCGGCCAAGACGTCCTTAACTCGGCTTGAGAGCCCTTTCTTGAAGGTGGCGCACAGAGCGGCCTCGTTCCATGACAGTTCAGAGGCCAGAGTGCGGAATTGCACCGCGTAGTATCCCACAGACAGGTCCCCCTGGCGTAGGTTTAGGAGGGCTGTCTCAGCGGAGGATGCCCGAGCTGGTTCCTCAAAGACTTTGCGGAACTCACTGAAGATCCGCCGTCACTGGATCGTTCCTGTCCCACAGAGGTGTAGCCCATGCTAGGGCCTTTCCGGAGAGGAGGCTGACCACAAAAGCCACTTTCACACGTTCGGACAGGAACTGATCGGCCATCAGCTCCACGTGCATAAAGCATTGGGTGATGAACCCTCTGCAGAGTTTCGGGTCTCCGTTGAACTTAGATGGGAGCGACACCCGGAGCTTGGGACCCCTCAGAGCCACAGGAACCGTAGAGGCAGGAACAACCACTGGAGATGGCGAGGGTTGCTGCTGCTGGACGGTGACGAGTTGCTGCAACATGGTGGATAGCTGGGTAAGTTGCTGCGCCTGTTGACCGAGTTGCTGTGACTGGTGAGCAACAACGGTCATCAGATCCGCCAAGCCGGGTAACGGCACCTTGGCGGGATCCATGGCCGGATCGTACTGTAACGGTCTGGAGGTGGATCCACTGGACCACCGCAGGCGATGGTATAAGCCCACACCAGAGAGTGGAATCTAAGTAGGTCCCGGTATTCACCATAGCCCGCCACAAAGCGGGATGGTCTTGCTGCGGCGGGAGTCTACCAGGTCACTTCCACTGGCGGGGCTTGCCTGCGGTGGTGGCCAAGGGTGGGCGAGGTACTGAATCGGCAGGCTCGTAGTCGGGGACAGGCAGGAGGTCAGGACAGGCGGCTCTGGTTCGTAAACGTAGACAGGCGGAGGTCAGGACTGGCGGCAAGGTTCGTGGTCGGTAAAAGTAGGCTGGAGGTTCTGTACACGGATAGGCAGACTAGACAATACAGGAAGGCTTTCTCCAACTGGATATACACCAAGGATCCGGCGAAGGCCGCCAGGAAGAGGCCGGACTTAAATAGGAGCAGTGCCCGGCAATGACCAATTACCGGCGCACTGCCCCTTTAAATTTCAAACTGCCGGCGCGCGCGTGCCCTAGGGGCGGAGCCACGCGCCGGGAGACGGAGACAGGCTGAGCAGGAGCGTGGCCGGGTAAGTGAACGCCGGCGGGGACGGGGGAGTGAGCGGACCCCGAACCCGACGTGCGGGACGGGGCTCCGCTAGGTGTAGGAGCACGGACGCGCCTGCGACCCGGGACAGTGGTCGCAGGGGCGTCCGTGACAGATACTTGGTCACCAAAGCAGCATCCATAAAGTTCCCGGCAGATCCAGAATCCAAGAAGGCAGCCACTCGGAACGAGACTCCGGAATTGGCGGTGACCAGGACTGGCAGCATGAGCTGTGGAGAGGGATTGTTCACACCTAGGGACGCCTCTCCCACGAAGCCTAGGTGCACCCGTTTCCTGGATGTTGCGGATGCAGCGGACAACCCCTGAGGAGATGTTCAGGGCTGCTGCAGTAGAGGCATAGGTTTTCCTCATGTCATCTGTTAAGTTCCTGCGGAGTCAGGTGGGCTCTGTCCACTTGCATGGCCTTTTCCATGGCTGGCTGGGAAGAAGGCAGTGGAGGCCGAAGAAACACCAGCGCAAGACGAGGTAGACGACGTGGTTGGATTGGTACACGCTCTTGACGGAGCTCCTCACGTCTCTCCGAGAAACGGATATCAATCCGAGTCGCCAGATGGATGAGCTCACTTAATGAAGACGGAGGGTCCCGGGTGTATAGGGCATCCTTAATCTGGCTGGAGAGGCCTTTCTTGAACGTGGCACACAATGCTGCATCATTCCAAGCCAACTCTGAAGCTAGTGTGCGGAATTGCACGGAGTAGTCACCTACTGAGGAGTTCCCTTGCTCCAGGTTCAGTAAGGCGGTCTCGGCAGATGAAGTGCGGGCAGGCTCTTCGAAGACACTGCGCATCTCATGCAGAAATGTAGCAAGATCAGCTGTGACCGGATCGCTTTGGTCCCAGAGTGGAGTCGCCCAGGCCAGGGCTTTTCCGGAGAGGAGACTGACCACGAAGGCCACCTTTCTGACGGGAACTGACCAGCCATAAGTTCCACGTGGAGGGAGCACTGGGTGATGAAGCCCCTGCAGGCCTTTGGGTCCCCATCAAACTTCGACGGCATGGGCAACCGGAGTTTAGGACCGGCGGACATCACCGGAACGGCTGCCATGGGAGGAGCCACCGCAGGCGACTGCTGCTGCTGAGTGGCGAGGAGATGCTGCATGATAGTAGACAGCTGATTAAGCTGCTGCGCTTGCTGTGCGATCTGCTTCGATTGCTGGGCCACGATGGTGGTGATGTCAGAGACGCTCGGTAGAGGCACCTTGTCGAGATCCATGGCCGAATTGAACTGTAACGGTATTAGTAGTGGATCCTCTGGACCACCACAAGCGATGGTAATAGCCACGCCAGGGAGCGGAGTCTAAGTAGGTCCGGTTTTCACCAGAGCCCGCCGCAAAGCGGGATGGACTTGCTGCGGCGGATTGCTACCAGGTCGCTACCCCTGACGTGACTTGCTTGTGGCGGCAGCCTTGGTGCAGCGTGGTACAAAATCGTGAAGCAAGCTCGTAGTCGGGGACAGGCAGAAAGGTCAGGACAGGCGGCAAAGGTTCGTGGTCGAGGGACGGAGGCAGAAAGATACGGTACACAGTAACGACGACTAGACACAATAGAACGCTTCCTCTCTAGGCACAGGACACTATCAATTCGCCAAGGTTACTGGGAAGGGGCAGGGCTTAAATAGTATCAGCGCCCGAAGAGACCAATCATCGGAGCGCTGTCTCTTTAAATTTGGCCGCAGTACCTAGGGGGCGAACCCGCGCCCGGCCAGTCACAGGAGCATGTGCCCGGACCAGAACAGGAGCGCGGCGAGGTAAGTGCTGACAGTGAGCTGCAGGCTGCGGAGACGGAGCTAAAGGCATTGCCCGCTACCAGAGCCGCAGCGGGGGTGCGAGGGTGCCCACGGCCAGACACAGGGGCCGCGGGGACACCCGTAACACTTCCATTGTATCGACTCGACTTTAGTCTCAGGATCAGCTTTCATCCTGTGTGATTAGTCTGTTGAAAAAGTCCTCCTGGTTTCCATGGCACATCGTCAATAGCGCCTGAGAGCATTCGACTCGTTCCTGCTTCTGGAAAGTTGTAAGCAGCCGGAGAACCCAGCGAGTGGATACCTTATGCATGTGAAGATGGTCTTGGATGATTTTTTCCACGGACCCCACACTAATCTTGACATTTTGGGCTAAGTGGCAAGTGGTTCCACGCTGATCTTCCAAAATTGAGACTTCTGCTTGCAAGATGGTGTGTTCATCAATAGCAGAGTGGGGTCACCCTGGAATTGGAGCTGTTTGCACTGAAGTCCGACCACATTTGAATGGACAATGCAAGTACTTGACTACATTATATGATGGGGAATCATCACCATAAACCTAATTCATCTCATCGATCATCTCCTTTGTTGTGCGGCCCTTCAAGTAAAGGAACTTGATGACTGCTCTGTATTCCACTGGGTCCATTATCAAACCTCAAACCACTTCAGCACCTGTAAAATCAAGGTAATTGATTTTACAGATTTTAAACATTTTCATTAATGATCTTACACATGGATTGCACTGTAGAATAACAATCTTTGCAGATGATACTAAGCTCCGTAAAGTAATCAACACAATTGAGGATAATGTGTTATTACAAAAGGATAAGTTGGAGGCCTGGGCAGAGAAATGACAGATGAGGTTTAACACAGATCAATGCAAGGTTATGCACATGGGGAGGAAAAATCCATTACATGATTACATGTTAAATGGAAAAACGCTGGGTAAAAGTGACATGGAGAAGGACTTGGGAATCCTGGTGGACAGTAAGCTTAATTGTAGCAGCCAGTGTCAGCAGCTGCCAAGGCAAATAGGATCATGGTGTGAATTAAAAGGGGCATAAATGCACATGATAAGAGCATCATTCTCCCATTATACAAGTCACTGGTTAGACCACACATGGAATATTGTGTACAGTTTTGGGCACCAGTGCACAGGAAAGACATTGCAGAGCTTGAACAGGTACAAAGGCGGGCAACAAAAATAATAAAAGGACTCCGTGGACTGCAATACCCACAAAGATTAGCAAGATTAGGTTTATTTAGTTTAGAGAAAAGACGGCTTCGGGGGGACATAATAAATATGTTTAAATACATCAAAGGTCAATATAGAGATCACTCTCAGGATTTATTTATACCCAGGACTGTATCTAGAACAAGAGGGCATCCTCTACGTCTTGAGGAACGAAAGTTTATATATAAACATAGAAAGGGATTCTTTACTGTCAGAGCAGTGAGACTGTGGAACTCGCTGCCAGAGGAACTTGTCATGGTGAATTCAATAACAGAGTTCAAAAAGGGTTTGGATGCATTTCTGGAGAGTAATAATATAACAAGTTATAGTGACTAGGATTCTGGAGAGGGGTCGTTGATCCAGGGATTTTTCCGATTGCCAGATTGGAGTTGGGAAGGAATTTTTCCCCTCAAATGAGGACAATTGGCTTCTGCTTCATTGGGGTTTTTTGCCTTCCTCTGGATCAACACTTTAGCACAACAGGCTGAACTGGATGGACGTCTTGTCTTTTTTCGGCCTTGCAAACTATGTAACTATGTAAGTACAGAAGAACTGGAGCCTGCAGAGGGAGCAGACACATAACTCTACCAATGATTAGAACACCACTGGATCACCAATTTCACGACTGGACCACAAATTCTTCCCAGTACAGGGGCACAGACCGCACAGACACCGCTCTGCCACCGTTCCAAACCAGAATGGCAAAGCGTTGTTGGTGGTTAAAGGGCCGGACATCGCTGCGATTGGTCGGCCGGCACCGATCGAACAATTGCAGCCTGAGGGGTGGTGGTACCATCACCAACTCCCCCCATACTACCAGGTGCTGATTGGTGCACTGCTATACAGCACGTATCAGCACCAATCGATGGCCCCCTGGGCACTGAGTGAAGATGGATATGTCAAATGTCGGTAAGGGGTTAACAGGTGAAAAGTAGACACTGTGTTGTTTGATATCATAGTCTGTACCACACTGAACATGGACCAAAGGAGGCTAAGGAGAGAGTTGTCTCAAGAAATTACAAAGAAAACTATAGATAAACTAAGCTTTGGGGAAGTCACATCAGTTCAGATTCAAAAATGAAGCATACAAGGAAAAGAACACTGTCCCACATTTACTATTGTTGTCTAAAAGACATCGTAACCTTAGACAGGCAATCTAAAAATGCACCAGATTTATGACAGTGGTTCATGCTGGTTGATGAGTTGGTGCAGTTTTAGACGTGTCTAACTTTTAGACCAGTTTTTTTTTGGCTTACTTTGTAAGCCTGAATTTTGGTGTATTTTTGATCCAACATGCATTTCATGCATTGTGCATACCCCACACAATCCACAGTCACTCTTCAGTAAGCCACGACCAGCCATTGAGCGGTGTGCAGAAAGTGCCTTAAACTTTTCTGGTGCAAGCACATTAGTAAATGAAGGCCATTGTAACAAATGTGAACATGAAGAAGGCTCAGTTATATTTTGTGGCTGCTTTGCTGCTTATGACACAGGGTGTTTTCAATCTGTGCAGGGTACAAAGGGTCAGGAAGCTTGGTCTCAGTTGCAGGTCCTAGGTCCTGCAACAGGATAACAAAACACACAGCTAAAACATTATTAAGATTATGTCAGTGACCATTGTGGGTTTTTCTTTCTTTAACAGAAGTGTACAAACCAGCTAGGAAAAGCAGATCTGATATGTCAATCACTGTTATACGGTAGAACCACATGCAGCCTGACCAGGAAGTGTGAGCCTGAAGCAGGCTCTGTAAAATAACATGGTAAGAAAACCTCTTTCATTTTGCATTTGAAAAGTTACCACATCAACTTTTAATGGTGTTAACACCCCTTAAACCCTTTAAAATTCAAAAGAAAGATATCCAGCTTCACCAAATCATTGCGATAATTTAAACCCCTCGGAATACGGGTTTGAAGTTGGAGTATCCAGAATGCCTCTCTCATACGAACTTTATGCAACCAATCTCCACCCCTGTTTGGTCGCTCCACTTTCTCTATACCAAAACAAATGAGACTCCGTATATCCCTTTCATGTATTTCGACAAAATGTCGTGCTACTCCTGAATATGTTGCCGTGCCATTTTTAATATTATAAAGATGTTCTGAAATGCGGGTCTTAAATTTACGTATACTTGATCCCATATAAAGCTTATCAATTATCTCGCAGTACTTACCATAAGAAACGTGATCAGTGTCACAGTTTTATAAATTTTCGTCGATATATATATTCTTTACTATCTGTTACGATTTGCTTTGGTATTTAGGGGTGGAGATTGGTTTGCACTAAAGTTCGTATGAGAGAGGCATTCTGGATACACCAACGTTAAACCCGTTTATTACGAGGGTTTTTAAAATTATCGCAATGATTTGGCTACATATATTGAGTCCACAAAGTATAGTGACTGAAGGAAGTATATGTATATTCCAGTTTAGTTTATATATTAAAGCTATTGTAAGCTTATCACATAGTGCAATGTTGTTGTTTTTGATTTTAATTGTAGTGTGAACAACCATCGTACCTATTTTTATGAATGAATTTTCAGTAGTAAAGGAAGTTGAACATCGATTGTGATTGTGGAAGAGTCTTTCCCCTATATAAATGAGCACTTCAATTACAAACTGACATGCTGTGAACAAGGGCTTAGTATCTAGCGCACCGCGTCAGCCTTTCTACCATGCCTGTATTACGCTATTTTTTATTCTTATGCACGAAGATTGAATAATAATGAAACGCATTTTTATACCTTTCAAGTAAGTGCTTCTTTGCAAGTTTTACTACTTTATGTTGTTCCTGCGGACTGGGGGACTGCACATGCTTTAGAACTGGGGTTTGGCCGATGTGAGGTTTACCAGATGATTGAAGACTGCAATCAAGTGTGAGCTCCTAAATCCTTCACTATTGGAAATGTTGTTTCGTAGTGAATCCAGTGCTTGTTTGAAGGTGGACTCCCACAGCAATCTCTTCATATGTATATAAAGCATACAGGATTCTCACATATTAAAATTACCAAGACAAGGCTGCATATAGGACTAATAGCGTTATTCATTTAATACTGACTGCGTATAATAACTTCTGGGAATTCTTAGAGCATATCTGTTCCATTTATTATTTGGAAAGATTTAATAACATATATTACAATACATATGTGAATATGGGAAGACTATCAAAACTAGCTGGACGTATTTGGAGAGATGGGGTTACAGCAACCACCAGAGGAAATGAATTAAAAGAGATAATGAAAAAAATAGGAAAAAAAATACAAATCAAGAATTAAAATATGGGTGGGATCGTAATTCCCTCAGTACATATTTGGATAAAACACATCCCGGGGGCTACGTATAAAGAAACAATCGCCATTTAATTAACACTCCAGATTTCAAAATAAGTGGAATGAAATACTTACGGACTCTGTTCAATAAATCTCATCAAAATTGATTATTGAATTTGAGGAGCAACAAGCTCCAAGAAATAGGAAACAAATAGAGGAAATGAATACCTAATAATTGCTTACTCAGGAAGATCAGTATTGAAAAGCTCCCCCCCCCCCATAAGCAGTTACAAGTCAACATCAATTAAAATAGAAAATATTATCATGGGAAAGAAAAAACTGAAATAACAGAGAGGAGGAAGATTATGCCAATAACAAAGTTTTATTCCATGGAAATTGATACATCTCAGAGGTATCAAGTCCATATTAAGGTACATCGAGACGTTCGCATGAGAGCAATGCCAAGAGGTCAGCTTTTGGATATAGATCTCACGGATGATGTCACCCGGACTAGATCACACATTCAAACGACGTTCAGCAACAAGAGGACCGATTAATATGATAAAAGAAAATGAAGTATCTAAGCACAAAGACAGGAACATCAACCAAAAAACGAAGGAGGTCCACCAATAAAAACGAAAACCGATGAGGCAATAAACAGAAGAAAATTAATATCTCTCTGAGATCGTTGACTCATAATGATTGAAGTAGTATGTCTAACCCCTTGTATTCTGACAGAGGACACAATACCAAGTGTAAAGAAAGCCTTAATTTTGTCCCTACCTGGGAATTTTCCCTCTTTGACACTTGCATGGATCTAAATAGATTGTTAGGGGCTTTAACAGTAAAAAAAAGCACTCATGGAAATAGGAAGGGAGATCAGGATAACATGAAAATCCAAAAATCCCCCTAAAAAAAAGTGGGTCTTCTCAAATGAGTTTGATGACCTTATGTTCAAGGAAACAACAAACACTCAATGTTATGCTACAACACGTTGGTGACACAGAGAAAGATTCCCAACAAAATGTGGACTCAAGATGTAGAACTTACATAGCAACCCTGCATTTTACCCCATAAAATCACGTGTTTCCAGCAATGGAAAGCTTTCATACAATGATGGACGTGATTCTATGGGGTATTTACAACAACATACAAAGGTAACCCAAATTACATTAAAAAACAATTCCCCCCAAGTTTGGAGACCCCATAGTGTCCCAGAAATAACAGTTTTAAGCCAGATTGATGATTTTGTGGATATTAAACATCTGAAACCATTGGTACAACCACCTCAGGCTATCTCAAAGATAGGCAAAAGGGTCCTACAGACCTTTTCGAATTTTGTTATGGATGGAAAAAAAAAAAAAAAAAAAAAAATAAAAAAAAAAAAAAAAAAAGATTACACTTGGCTAACATTAGATGTTGTGCTGTCTCTACTCTCTAATATCCCACAAACTTTGGTCTTTCAGCAATTCCAATTTACTACAAAATCAGGCTTATGAAGATATGTTTCACTATTTCTCCTTGAAGTATTAGATTTTCTACTCAAAGCATAATATTTTTGGTTTGATAAGGGACTTTCGATATACAATCATGAGTTCCTATGGTGCCACCTCGGACCAGCCATGCCAACCGGTACATGTTGTGGTAGGAATATAGGCAATTTTCCATCAAAATACTCCCTTTGCTGGACCCCGCATTCTCTGGTATGGGCGTACATAGACGATCTCATGATCGTATGGAGGGTGAAACAGTAGCGTCCATACCTGAGTTTGTTGAAATATGTTAATTTAAATCCACTTCAATTTAAAAATTTAACTCTTTTTAGCGATAAAACTAGCATTGCATTCCTTATATCAATTAGAGAGGTTGATTTACAGAAAACAAGGTCAAACATCTTTATACCGTTAAACCAACTGTGAAAATTCCATTCTCAGAGAACAGTAGTCACTCACGACATACTATAGATTCTATCCTCTTGGAGAATTTATTCTTGAAAGAAGAGCTTGCACGATTGTGAGGATTATGATATAGAAAAAAATAGGATTATACAGAGGTTGAAGGGAAAGGGATATAACAAAGTTCAAATAGAGAAAGCACTGCACAAAATTAAAGAACAAAAACAAGGGGGGGAATTTTTGACAAAGAAAATTTAAAAAACAGGATTGGAAAAAAAGACAAATTTATAAAAGTCTAATTTTTTCTACAGCATATACACTCACCGGCACTTTATAAGGTACACCATGCTTGTAAGGGTTGGCACCCCTTTTGCCTTCAGAACTGCCTCCAATTCTTCGTGGCATAGATTCAACAAGGTGTTGAACGAGCTCAATTGTGGTCAGGGGCCCAAAGAGTGCAAGAAAATATGCCTCACACCTGACACCTCACCACAGCCTGAAACCGTTGATACAAGGCAGGGATGGATCCATGCTTTCATGTTGGTTGACGCCAAATTCTGACCCTACCATCGAAATGCCGCAGCAGAAATCGAGAAGACTCATCAGTCAGGCAACGTTTTTCCAATCTTTATGTCCATTTTCGATTGGAGCTTGGCATATTGGAGCCCTAGTTTCAGGTTCTTCGCTGAAAGGAGTGGCACCCGGTTGTGGTCTTCTGTGCCTGTTAGCCATTGCTCACAGTTGCCGTACTGTGCATTCAGAATGCTCTTCTGCCTACATGGTTGTAATGGGTGGCTATTTTGAGTCACTGTTGCCTTTCATCAGCTCGAACCAGTCTGCACATTCTCCTTTGACCTCAGGCATCAAACAAGGCATTTTCGCCACAGCACTGCCGCTCACTGTATGTTTTTTCATTTTCGGACCATCCTCTGTAAACCCTAGAGATGGTGTGGTGCGTGAAAATCCAGGAGATCAGCAGTTTATGAAATACTCAGGACAGCCCTTCGGACAACAACCATGGCACGTTCAAAGGCACTCAAATCACCTTTCTTCCCATACTGATTGCGCGGTTGAAAACGCAGGAGATTGTCTTGACATGTCTACATGCCTAAATGCACTGAGTTGACGCATGTGATTGGCTGATTAGAAATTAAGTGTTAACGAGCAGTTGGACAGGTGTACCTAATAAAGTGGCCGGGTGAGTTGTAGGTCAGAGTTTGAAAAATAAAAAAGATTTTTCACAAGAATCTAAAATGTATTAAGACAAGACAGGGTTGAGCAAAAATTATTGATAATGGAATTAATGTGTCCCAAAGAAGAAGTAGAACGATAGGGAATGATATCTCACCTAGTAATCTTCATTAAACCACAGAATAGAGGGAAAACAGGGATGCACCACAAACAGGCTTTTTCCCATGCGCGGGGGTCGTAGGGGTACCATATGCTAAAGTCACTAAAGAAACATCTTAAATTCAAAAGCAAATCGTTACAGAATAATAAAAGAATAAATAATACTTTTAAATTTATAAACGGTTGACACTGATCACGTTATTTATGGGTATGTACTGCAGATATGTGATAAGCCTTTATATAGGATCAAGTATAGTAAATTTAAGAACCCGCATTCAGAAATCTTTATAATATTAAAAGATGGCAGGCAAACAATATTCAGGAGTGTTGTAGCACGACATTTGTCGAAAAATACATGAATGGGATATACGATAGTTCATTTGTTTTGGTTATTAGAGAAAGTGGAGCGACCAAACAGGGGTGGAGATAAGTTGCACAAAGTTCGTATGAGAGTGGCATTCTGGGTATACTCCACTTCAAACCCGTTATTCCAAGGGGTTTAAATTATCGCAATGATTTTGGCATTGAGATGGGCGAATTTCTCAAAATTCGATTCGGTCACTTCGCGAATTTTCGACAAATCGTTCGTCCGAATTACTTCGGCACGTATGTGTTTAAAAAGCAGCTATTTCCAGGCGCACAGAGCCTGCAGGGTGCGTGTAGGGCACGTTGTGCCATGCTTAAATATGCAGAGGGAGCTTGGTTTGGTCTTCATACAATGTTGGTGTTTTAGTATGACCGCAGATTAAACTGCCGCCGTATTAGAATCGCTTCACTATAAAATTCCTCTGGGCACTTAAGAGGGGCAAAACTGGACCAAAAAAACTCAAGCGGAATGTAGCCTGATAAGTCATGCAGCGAAAGTGGAAAAAAAAACAAGCTGAGAGTCTCAGGTGGCAAAATTAGTGCACAGAGTGTGTGAGGGGGACGGCGGGCAGCCACCGCAGCATGAGGTCAGCAGTGCACCACAATGACTTTTGGAGGTGGCCAAAAAACTCGAGGAAAAATAAAAGCCACAGGTGGCACAATGGATGAGAGCGGAAGGTCACGGCGGCAGCAGAGTTATGAGGCAGGCAGTGGCACATGCCATTTGGAGACTGTACAAACAGTATTAGGCCACAGAGTGGGCACCAATGTTACAGTGGGTGAGGAGGTCCGACCAGCAGAGCATGAGATCAGGCAGTGGCACAATGACATTCTGGAGGGCGGCCCCAAAACAGTATTAGGCCCACAGAGTGGCACAATCAACATTGTGTGGAGGTCACGGCTAGCAGCAGTATGAGAATCAGGCAGTGGCACAATGACCATTCTGGAGTGCGGCTAAACAGTATTAGGCCACAGAGTGGCAATTTCACACAGTGTGGTGGTCACGGCGGCAGCAGTATGAGATCAGGACCGTGGGCACAATGACCATTCTGGAGTGGCTAAACAGTATTAGGCCACAGTAGTGGCACAATCACACAGTGTGGAGGTCACGGCGCAGCAGTATGAGATCAGGCAGTGGCAAATGCGCATCTGGAGGTGGAAAGCAGGGAGGAAGCCACAGAAGGCACATTGACAGAGAGCGGAGGTCACGGCTGCAGCAGCATGGGTCAGGCTAGTGGCACAATGACACAGTGTTGGAGGGGCCACGCAGGAGTCACAGCAAGCAGCATGAGGGGTCAGAGAGTGGCACAAATGACATTCTGGAGAGGTGGCAAAACAGGAGGAAGCCACAGAGTGCACAATGACTGAGAGCGGAGGTCACGGCGGCAGCAGTATGAGGTCAGGCTAGTGGCACAATGGGACTTCTGGAGGTGGCCAAAAACAGGGCGGAAGTACAGAGGTGGCCAAGACTGAGAGCGGAGGTCACGGCTAGGCCAGCCGCATGTGGGTTCAGGCAGTGGCACAATGGACCCATTCTGGAGGCGGCAACACAGTATTAGGCCACCAGAGTGGCCACAATGATACCGTGGTGGAGGTACGACAGCGCAGCATGAGATCAGGCAGTGGCACAATGACCATCTGGATGCGGCAAAAAGTATTAGGCCACAGAGTGGCACCAATCACACAGTGTGAGAAGTCACGGCGGCAGCAGTATGAGATTCAGGCAGTGGCACAATGAATTCTGGAGGCGGCTAAACCAGTATTAGGCACAGAGTGGCCAATCACACAGTTGTGGAGGTCACGGCGAGGCAGAGTATGAGATCAGGGCAGTGGAACAATGACATTCTGGGCGGCGGCAAAACAGTATTAGGCCACAGAGGTGGCCACAATCACACAGTGGGAGTCCGGCTCGGCAGCAGTATGAGATCAGGCAGTGGGCACAATGAACATTCTGGAGGCGGCAAAACAGTTTAGGCCACAGAGTGGCACAAATCACAACAGTGTGGTGGTCACGGCGGCAGCAGTATTATGGAGATCAGGCAGTGGCACAATGAATTCTGGAGGCGGCAAAACAGTATTAGGCAACGAGTGGAACAATTCACACCAGTGTGGAGGTCCGACGCAGCAACATGAGATCAGGACAGTGGCACCATGACATTCTGGAGGTGGGAGAAACTGGAGGAAGCCACAGAACAGAATGGCACAATGACTGAGAGCGGGGATCATGGCGCAGCAGACATGAAGTCAGGGCAGTGGCTCAATGACACAGTGTGGGGGGGCACGGCAGGAGTCAATGCAGGAGATGAGGTCAGAGAGTGGCACAATGACATTCTGGAGGTGGCAAAACAGGAGGAAGGCCACAGAGTGGCACAATGACTGAGAGCAGGGTCACGGCGAGGCAGCAGGCACATGAGGTCATGGCAGTTGGCACATTGACACAGGGTGGAGCACATGGCAGCGCCAAGCAGCAGATGAGGTCAGACAGTGGCACAATGCCCAAGTTGTGGATGTCACGGCAAATGCACCAGCAGAGCCAGCATTGAGTGAAAAGTGGCATCAAATGGCAAAAGAGGTGTTGAGGTGAGGTGGCAATTACCAGTCCCTGGTAAAGATGGTGGTAGGCAGATGGAGAAACTGTCAGCAGATGTGTGGCATCAGGGGGTGGCGGGCATCAGAATAGTGGCTGAGGCAGGTAGTTTTAAATCCGGGACTGACCCTAAGGCATTGGTGTGTGGAAACGGGCCATCCAGCCTGATTCATCTTGACAAGGTCAGTCGTTCCCACATTTCCTTTGGACAAGCGGGTTCTCCTTGGGGTAACGATGGCCCCGCCGCAGGGAACACCGCTCTGATCCCACACTACTGGCGGGCAGGACAGCTTCTCCACTGCAAACTCGGCAAGTTGGGGCCCAAACACATCCAGTTTGGCTGCCCGTAGTCCAGGGATCTTCAACTGAGGTGGCAGTGTGCTGTCCAAGTAGGCCCCCAACCTGTTGGTTCAGGGCTGCTCCAGGTCCTGCTGCTGCTGTGCTGCTGGCGACTGCCCTCCTCACTAGGCGGGTGAAGGAAGCTGCTCATCAGTGATCCAGACTTAGGTTACTATGATGGAGTGGTATGCTCCTTAACCCCCCCCCCCCCTTCCCCCAGCAGCGCGGCAGTGTACGTGAGCGCTGAGGGAAAACCCCCCGGGCAGACCTGTCAGAGGAGGGACGATGCCGCACCATAGGGAGCGGCCCAACTGATTACGGAGGATTTCTATAGTATTTGAGTTTGTCTTCCCTCTCAATAGCTGGGAAAAAGGCTCCCATTTTGGACCGGTAGCGAGGGTCCAATAGGGTGGAGAGCCAGAAGTCATCCCTCTGCCGGATGCTGATATTCGGCTGTCATAGCCAGGCAAATAAGCATGCTGCGGGGCCATCTGCACAAGTGACTCCGAGGGGCTCCTGCCTCCATTTCCACTGTATACTGCCACGGTGCTTGGGGGTCATTTTGCTCTTTCCCCTCTCCATCCACCTCCCCCAGCTGCTCCTGTCCTCCCCTTTTTGTCACCTGGGTAGAAAATCCCCTCATTTCACCAGACAATGCTTCTGCTCCAAAATGTCTCCCCCTCCTCCTCCCCTTTCGTCCCCCCCGGACCCCATGTGGCCGAGTAGTCGCCAGTCTCCAGTCCCTGCCCGAAGATTTTCAGCATCTGTTCCAGGAATGAACAGTGGAAGAGTTTTCATCCCGTAGTCCTGGCGACTGACAAATAAGTCGCCTTCGAATGCTCACAAACGGCAGGTGTCACGCATGAGCTGCCCCTGGTGACATCAAAATTACACAGGGGAGTCTTCGTCGCCCCGGTCTTTAAA